>JADGJL010000077.1:0-13848 GCA_027600665.1 Irineochytrium annulatum
ACCCCCGGGAAGGTGAAAAAAACAAGAAAGGGATTAAATCAGAACTTGGGCCGACTGGTGTAATCGATGATAAAAACGACGGCTCTCGCGAAGGCCACCGGGTCCATCAGATGATCCACAAACAAGTCCTTTGCTACCGCCGGATCGAGTCCCTTCACGATCGCAAAGTCCTCAAGTTGTTTGAAGCCCGACTTGTAAAACGAATAAACGAGCTTGTCCTTCTGTGTGTTGTACTTGGGCTGGAGAACCAAGATTAGCATCTGATCCGAAGTGGGAATATAAATCAATGTTGAGCTACCTCATGATGCGACCAAAGATATAGCGGCCTTGGCACGGACATGCCGTCGACCATGGTCGCCCAGTACTGGATGTCCGCGTCACCGCGCTCCTGCAACGCCGCAAACAGGCTCGGCAGGATGGAGTTCCCCGACATGCCCTGTTGGCCAAAGCTCCCAAGCTCCTGGAGCCAGACGTGCCGCTCCGTAACGTTCCACTCCATCGCTGCGAACCCGGCCATCACATATCCGGCCATAGCACCGCCGCCAACGGCGCTCGCGCTCGCCAACGAACCGCCAGCCCCACTCTCCTCGGATCCATTCTTCCTCCTCGGCGACCTCGGGTCCGGAATGAACGCGACAGCCAGGTTACGGAGGAACGCCCTCTCGTGACCCCACCCCCGCCTGCCCTCCCTAAATCCGCCCGAGACGAACAAGTCAAGGCTCTCCATCTCCGTCGCCATATGGCTCTCCAGCCTCGCGAAGCTCCCATTCGCAATGCCGCCGCCGGCGGCCGTCATGATGGAGGCCTCGGCGTAGGCCTGGAGGAAGCTGGACCGCCAGCAGTCGAGCACGTCACGCTTCAGCTCGCGGATACCCTCGGTCCAGTCCCGATGTTGGACGTAGGGGATCGCGTCCGAGGCCAGGCCGGAGCGGCCTGAGACGTGAGGATCTAGCGGACAGTTCAGGGCGGAGGCGGGGGTCATGAGCGAAGACCCGGGCGTCTGGACGGGGCAGCGAAAGACGATGTAGCGGTGGGAGGCCGTTGCGCCGACCCGGATATGGTGGAGGGAACAATTCCTTCGATCCTTTTGAAACATCTATTCGAACCCCGTTAGCCATCATCGCTGCGCACAGCAATCGAAGACAATCTTACCTCCTTCGGCCGCCACTTCCCCGATCGCCACTGGCCTCCACCCCCACAGTTCGTGCAGAACTCTGATACGAGAAAGGTCGGTCAACTTTGAGCCCGTGCTAAGCCTAACAAACAAGAACTCACTAAAGTCCGTCATGCACCGCTGGCAGAAAGGTTCAACGCCGAAGTCCGGGTCACCCCACACGCCAGCCGCTGCGTCATCGTCTCCAGGTCCCGCCTGCCCAGACACGAGAACCCTGACGCCCCCGACTCCAATGACATTCGAGCAGATTGAACAGTCGAGCACCTGTGACGAGCTCTGATACCCCTTCCTCTTCCTCTTCTTCTTCTTGTCAGCAGCCAACATCGCCGCCGCGCTCAACCCTCCCACCGCGGCGCCACCACCGGCGGCCGCCGCGGTGGCGTCACTTACTTCCTCGCAGGACGCGCACCGCATTTGCACCGTGTAAGGCCGCCTCAGCATCTCGGCCTGACCGTGGAGGTACAGCGACCCCTTCTGCGTCCCGCACGCCGAGCACTGCGCCTCAACCTCGACCGACACGCGCTTTTGCTGCTGCGCCTGATGCTGGAGCTGCTGCGCCTGTTGCTGCTGCTGCTGCTGCTGCGGCGACGGGTACCTGTGCGCCGACGTCGCGGTCAGCAGCGGCGACGCTCGTGACGAAGACGGCGGCGTCGGTGCCTGAGCGAGCGCCGCAGCCGCGGTTTGGCCCCGGTTCCGCTTTTCCTGCGCCTCGGGCTCCTCAACGCCATCGTCATCGTCCTCGGCCTTGGCATACCATGCTGCCACGTCGGACGGAGTCGGGCCGACGTGGCCGTCGTCCAGCGACTTCGGGACCGCGACCACGTAAGGAGAGCTCTGCGCGCCACCGCCACCGACTTGCAGGGGCGCGTGCAAGGGCGGTGACGCGAGGGGCCTTGGGATGGGCGAGAGAAGATCGTCGCCCCTCGCGTCAAAGAGGCGTGAGAGCCGGTCCAAGTCCGCGGGGCTCGGCTGGCTGCCATGGTACGATTGGTGGGTGAGAACGCGCGGGGACGGTCCCGCGCCGACGAGGCGGTTTGCGTGAGAGCTTTTGACGAAATCCGAACCGGCAGTTGTCGGCGGCGCGAGTGGGTGGCCCATAGGAGCCGGCTGGGGCTGAGAGACGGTCCGGCGGCGGGCCATGAGCTCTTGGAGGGAAGGGGGGTGATGGTGGATGGATTGTGGCAGGGAGGCGGTGCGCCGGCGAGCGGCCTCGGCAGTCATGTGGGGCGATGTGGGGAGCGGCGGGTGTGAGAGCTGGGGGTGTGGGCTCTGGTGCTGATGCTGGAGAGTTGCTGGTGAGTGCTTCCAAGGTTGATGGGTCAAGAGCGCCGGAGTGTGCGCGACGGAGGGGTTAAGGGTTGACGCGGTGGAGGAGAATGACACCATAGAAGAAAGGGAGGAGGAGAGGGAGCGGGCGATAGCGTTGGCGTCGTAAAAGTCCGACCCAGCGGCGGCGGTTCCTGGGATTGAAATCGGGTCGCTGTAGTAGTGCGGCGGTGAGGACACGGTTGAGGGCGGCGCCTGCATGGAGGTAACGGACGAAGACATTGACGATGTCCTCGGTCTCGAAGCGTGCTCGCTCTTGAATTCGAACAGCTGAGCCGAGGTTGAGATCAGGGTCCCCGGTTTATAGAACGGTGCCTGGCTGACGGCCGGCATCAAACTATACCCCATAGACGACGATACCGTGGGATGCGTGAGGGCAGCGAAAGGCGTGCCGGCGCCAGTGTAAGGCGTGTTGTTCGACTGCATGTCCTGCATACCGGTAGCCCTCCGCGACCGGATCACCGAGCCATCGCTCCCTGACCCCATTAAGAGCGTGTCCATTGCGACTCCGCCGTTTTGCGGCACGAGGCTCATGTAGCTGAACGGGAACACGGGCGACCCCGTCTGTGCCGCCGCATTTGAGCCACTACCAGTGAAACCGATGCCGATGTTCCCGGCCGACGGCAGGCCCGGCGGCGGCGATCCTGTGGCGTTAGAAGTGGGGCTCGAGACCGACGACGCCACGGATCCGTCGCCGGTCATGCCGCCGCCGTAGCCATGGATGTTGAGGTGAGACTGCACGCCGTTCCTGAGCAGCTCATCCACCAGCTGGTCAGTCGCCTGGTGCGCGTCGGTGTAGAGCATGCCTTCCAGGTGGTTTGGCGGCATGGAGGTTGAGGACGAAGCGGATGTTGGAGTTGGCACTTGTGCCATGGCCAGCGTCGTCGCCAGCTGGCTAGCGAACGTCGCCGGGTGCTGCAGCTGCTGGAGGTGTTGATGGGCACGGCGCTGGTTGACGTGCTGCGGGGTGCTCATCGTTGCGTCCTCGTTGTCGGCGTCCCAGATGTGGGCGTGGCAACCGAACCGGCAATGCTTGAAAGGCTCAGAACCACGTTGTTTTCGGGCGGTCGTGGCGTACGGAGCGGCGATG
Source organism: Irineochytrium annulatum (assembly GCA_027600665.1). Taxonomy (NCBI): domain Eukaryota; kingdom Fungi; phylum Chytridiomycota; class Chytridiomycetes; order Chytridiales; family Chytridiaceae; genus Irineochytrium; species Irineochytrium annulatum. Next base: position 3,591 of record JADGJL010000077.1, read on the forward strand.
ACGCTCTCTAGTTCGGGAGAGCCGGGGTGGTTGTCGGAGAACCCCAACCCGCTATGAAACCGCGTCTTGGTTTAGGAGTCAGGTCCGAGGTTAGCCCTGAGTTTGAAGGGGCCGGCTGTCACCAGTTACCACGATTTGGTGCAGTTGGGCACCACAACCTGATCGTGGAAGGAGGCCCTTGATTATCTGCCGGTGGACACCATGCTTCCATCTCCCATCGACGATTCCCACACGAACGCTACCATGTCTCGCTCGGTCGGAAGATGGTTGAGAGGTTGATCTGCAGGAATTGGTGTTGATGCTATTGTTGCTGCTGCTGTGGTGGGACAAGAGGACAGCTCGAGAGCAGCAGCTGGTGGCCGCGGCCCTGACTTCGAGTCCTCTTTCAAGAGCGAGCTGACTCTGAAAGGGTCTTTGCAATGAAAACAAATAAACGGAAATCGGGACGGCAGAACAGTTCGAAGGACAACATCCAACAGCATGTCAAAAGGGCTGGGCTGGACGTCGTTGTGAAACACAAGCCTCTCTGGTGCTCAAACGCACCAACGACCGAACGCCGTCATCTCGGCAGCCTCATCCTGGCTCTCTGCTCTACACTGGAGAGATGAGCAAGTCGCAAGCCAGGCGCTCGCTCCTCCCATCCTCGAAGCCGTTGTCGCCGATATCGCCCAGCAAAGACCTCAATGACAACGAGATCTTCTTGCCGCCGACAGCATCGCTGCACTACCTTCAGCAGCAACCGTCAACGCCCATAAAGAAACCAAAGATGAACTGGTTCGGCGGCGGCTCGAGTGGCGGCGGTGGCTCGGCCGGGTCGATCTTTGCCTCCCCGCCGCCCTCCGCCGGTGGATCGTCCTCGGCTAGGAACAGCAGGATTTCGAGCGACGGCATGCCAGATCTGGATTACGGGAGGATGAGGAACAGCTTGCTCGGGAGCGGGGGCACGTTGAGCGCCGGCTCACGGGCCTCTGGCGGGTCAGAAGCAGCGGCGGATGCGGAATGGCTGACGATCCAGAGGGTCAGATCCAGCGGCAGTGGGAGTGGCGTGTTGGACGGCAACGTCGGGGTCAACGGAGGAGCATCCGCACCTGTTGGGTGGACTCGCGCGGCGGAGGATGAGATGCCTGCGCTCAAGGCCGGACCCGGGTCGCCGACTGCGCGGCTCAGTAAAACTGGGCAGGACCTAACGATGATGGCGCCCAAGCGGATCAATACAGGTATTTGATGACAGACAAAAAGTCCCTGCCTTAATGGAGTTTGCTGACCAGTATCGTCCGATTAGGTCCGTTGCCAGCCGCCAGATCGTACCAGCCAAGGCCTCCTCAGTCACTCCCGATCCAACCGGCTCTGCCTGTCAACAGCCGGCCCAAGCCGACCACTCAGTCCCGAGCGGAAGTTGCTAATAGCCCCGGTCCCCAGCGCCGTTCGCCGTCCCCGCCGCTCCCGATGCACTCACATCACAATCACCAGCAGTCGCTTGCAACGGGTGGTAAGTGGTCACTAAGGCCGGCGGTGGACGTGGCGCAAGTGGACGGCACAATTGTTATACAAATGCCGCCCCGAAAACAGGTGAGCCCGACGCCCTCGGCGAGGAGGGCGGGCGGCTCACCAGCGGCGGCTCCGGGGGTTGTTTCAGGCCCTAAACTGCGCCGGAGGTTGACGAACTCTAGCCTGTCGTCATCGGTTCGGGATAACTACCCACCGGCTCAACAATCGGTCTCGAGCCGTTGGCGGAGCAACCACGCTTCAATTTACAGCGTCATGCCTGAAAATGAGGACTGGGAGGACACCGATGACGAGGAGGAACATCACGGGGATGCCAACGACAGTAGCGCGGACACCGAGTTGGAGCCTAGGTTGTCGAGATCACCAGGGGTGGACACCTTGGATGACACCGAACTGGCAACAAACGATGCGGCCCACTGGCGGGACACCAACATTGGCACGCCGTCCTCGGTGGCTTCCACGGTCGAGGACACGCCACCAACCGTCCTGACTGGCTTGGCCGCCGCCGCCTCACTCCGACTTCGCACGCCATCACCCACGCCGCCACCGCCTACGACCTTTCACACGCCGTCTCCTACACCGCCGACGCGCGTAGGCGTCCTCAAGAGCTCTTCGCCAGCTCTATCTCCGTCCTCGCCCCCATCCGCCGCCTATCAGCCGAGCCTCAGCCAAGTCATCCCCGCCGAAGTATCGCCGGCCCCGACGCCGCCGTCGGGTCGGCTACCCGGCAGGAGACCGACGATGACGAAGGGCAGGCGGAGGCGGTCGGCTGCCCGTGCCCAGTCGGACGACTACGTCGCGTCGCTATTGGGACAACTGGACGAAGCTCTCACTGTCGCCATGAGCGCCGTGGCGGAAAGCTCCGGCGCTGTGGCGTCGGCGGCTGAGCCCGCGGCGAATTTGAAGAGATCAGGATCAGACTCATCCAGCGGTTCTTCGGCGCCGCCTATACTCCGCATCAGAGCGCCGCGGCCGCTCCCGACGCCGCCGATGAACCACGGCTCGACTGTTGTCAGGAGAACGTCGACACGCCCTCGGCAGCAGCACGCCCGTCCTGCCGGCCCAGAGCCAAAGCTCTCACCTTCCAACACTGCCACTCCTACTGAATCCGACTCCTCAGCCAGCCCCGCCTCGGTCGAGCCCTCGGTTGCGGAGGAAGGCATCTCCGCCGCGCAGCAGCGCCCCTCCGCACGCCGGATCCTATCCGTTCGGCGGCCAGGCACCCCGCATAGGAAGGTTTCGCTCTCCAAGCCCACCAACCCGTTCCGGATGAACTCGACGTCGAAGCCAGGCCGCGGCCCGAAGGGCCCTGCGGGGCTCGGCGCGGGGTCAGTCAGGGAGACGAGGACGGCAGGCTCGCCGTCTTCCCCATCGTCGTCGCTCCGGTCGCCGACGCCGCCTCCAGTTGTCGTTCCAGAGGCGGTGACTGACGTGGCCTCGCGCGCGCCTCCTCTTGCCGGCGGGAGGCTCGGCGTGACAGTGTTGGAAGGGTTCGAGAACGCGCGGCTCTCGTTCGACCCGGCCGCGCTTGAGGCGTTCGTGAGGGGCGAGCGGATGCCGTCGCTCGACGATGACGGCGAGGATGACGAGGAAGCGGGCTTCGCGGTGGGAGATTTGGCGAATGGTACGCAGGAGGAGCCGACGGCGGCGCCAATGGCGGCGTTGCAGCCGGCTCGTTTAGACCCGACTGGAACCGAGCCGGACGGCAGGGGAGTGCGCGGCAGCGTGGTGAGAAGGCTGGACGGGGTTCTGAGGGAGGCCATGATGGGACTAGAGTTCTTCGAGGAGGAGGAAGAGGAGGAAGGTGGGGGTAGGAACGGTATACCTTCGTACTACGGGATGCTAATGGACGGAGATTTTGCGGACGAGGATGTGGAGGAGGACGTGGCCGAGGGACAGGCAGATGAGCGGCAGGAAGCGGACGGGGAGATGGCACCGTTGCAAGCCCTTCCTAGAGACCGGTGGACGATAGTGGCGAACCAGTACATCGACGAAGAAGATGAGAATGAGTGGGAGGACGAGCGGGAACACGGTGCCGCTTCGCCCTGTCAGGAGTCGTTCGCCCCGCCGCCCCGGCGGGCGGACCCGTTTGGTGTCATGGGGACGGACGCCACGCTGACTCGGGGCCCGGCGGACGGCGTGCTCGACAGCTACGTGCTGGAGTGGTCCCCATCCCTGGCCCGTGGTGGTGCCACGTCGGAGCCCGCGACGAGGGGAGCGCAGCGGCGCGAGTCCGTCAGGCTCTCAATCGTCCTTGTTCGAAACGAAGATGAGCTAGCCGGATTGGACGCCGGCAGGTTCTCGATCGATGAGAGCGACGACGACGACGGGCTTGATGACGACTTCTACGACCGGGCGGACGAAATCCAGTTCGGGCTTGACGGCGGGCGCATGTCAGAAACTTTCCGCCAGCCGGACCGGAGGCCGTCCGTCCAGCGAAAGGAGCACCAACAACAGCAGCCGACAGCTGGCACCGCCGCGTTCTCAAGCATTGGCGCTGTGTTAGCCGGCAGGTCCGATACCGTGACGTCCGGGACGTCGTCCACAGGCTCTTACGTGTTCGGGGGCATGGTAGGCGAAGTCTCGAGCCCGACATCGCCGTTCGCCACGTCACCGCGTTCGCCGACGATGCCGTCGATAGATCGCGGAGCGGGCTCAAGGAGCGTGTCGCTGTCCCCCGTGCAGGGTGGGAAGGGGCTCACTTCGCGGGGCAATTCATCCAAGCGGCCGCTGCTTTCCTTCTTTAAGCGGAGTGTGAAGAAGGCTATGGGCGGGACCGGTGGTGTGGACGCAAGGTCAGGACCGGCGTCCCCTGTGCATGTTGAGAGCGAGCATATTGGCGAGCCAGCCGAGAGTGCGTGGACGTCACCGATAGGGCTCGGGGAAGGCGCGTTGTCGCCGAGAACGGAGGCAAATGGAGGGAATCCCGATTTCGAATGGGCGGGGACGTGACTAAGGCAGATTGATGGTCTCTTTTTATCTTAATTTTATTTTATTGTTTGTGGTTTACACATCCTTCATCTTATTCCATTTGTGAATAAAGTAATCCTTGTCCCATTGAAATTTCGCGGCCTGTAACAGTGTTTCAGTGCGGGACTGCTTGTCCCACACACGCGGCAAAGGGCCTAAACAGCAGGCTGACATTGACTCGTCGCGCATTCCACACTCGGCCCTGATCGCTTGCCTCGGTAGTCGGACGCTCGAGTTCTCATTCCTCGCTCGATCATCGCTCGCCGGTGTCTCCGTCACCCGCCTATCGTCTCCAGATCTCGACTTCGGTCCCCTGCGCTGCCCTGCCCCCGTCTCCTCCCACCTCTACACCATTATGGGTGGCCTGCTGTCTGCGCTCAAGCCGAAGCGGTTTGGCAACCGGCAAGTGAGGATCCTCTTGCTTGGCCTGAATGGGGCCGGGAAGACATCCATTGTAAGGAACTATGCGCCCATGAGAGCTTCGGCCTGCATTCCCAACGACGTTAACACTCTTCCCGCCACAGCTTTACCAAATCAAGCTGCACGATGTCGTGGACACAATTCCCACGATCGGGTTTAACAGCGAAACCGTGAGGTACAAGAATTTGACTCTGCAGATGTACGACTGTGGAGGCCAAGACTCTATCCGGCCGTTGTGGGTTAGTAGGGAATAGCCTTTGTGTGCAACTTGGATTCTGATTCGTTTTTTTTCTTTTTTGGCAGAGGCATTATTTTGCTGGATGTAATGGGCTAGTCTTTGTGGTGGACTCAAAGGATGCCCAGCGCTTCGATGAGGCCAGAACGGAGTTGCACAAGGTCTTGGAAACGCCAGACATGGCTGGTGTGCCGGTGGTCATTATCGCGAACAAACAGGATTTGCCTGGCGCGCACCCGCCGGATGATTTGATCAGGAGCCTTAGGTAATGCTTTCAAACTGATTCTGTTGGCAACATAGTTTTTGACCTGCTTAACTCGCTTAGGTTAAACTCGCTAAACACAAAGAAATGGAAAGTTATTCCGGGTTGCGCGAAAACCGGTGATGGGCTGCAGAACGCTCTGCAATGGCTCTCGGAGAACATGGAAGTACCGGAGCCTGAACGGAAGTAAACTGTTCGCATTTTGTAGGACCACATTTGCTTTGCTGTCTTGTATATGCAGTTTCATTTCTTTTACTTTCCATCAGCTTTCCATATTGCGTCCTTTTTCGTGCCTATTTAAAACCTAGATCGTTTGTCTTCTTTGATCCCTCTCTCGATGCACTGCCAGTTACTCGAATAAATCGATATTCAACATAATGGCGGAACGTCTGGATCATCGTAAAAACCGTCGTCCGGTTTAATATCCGCCGCGGACACTTTCACTTCCGTGATGGTCCTCTTGCCGTCGCCTTCTTCCACCGTTAACCCCAGTCTCTTTGCTCTCTTATTCCCGGCCTGAACGGTTACAGCTCCGACAACATTTTTCGGTGCCGCATTTCGCCGCTTCACGTCAATGACGTAGTCGGTGACCGATGTTGTGATGTCATGATCCTTCCCCCGCCGCTCCTTCATCATCGTGATGACGAGGTGTCCCGTGAGCCTACTCCTTTCACACAACACCTCGTCCTCGAAAATCCTCTCCTCAAGCGCAAGCTGCAGAAGCTTCTTCTTTATCTTTACCCGCAGGTACGTCGGGCGGATCTCGACGTCGATAAGGCTGGAGTCTAAAAACTTGGAAACCTCCAGGTCAAGCCGGATTGCAGGCCCCGTGTCCACTATGACGTAGTCCCACCTCCCCTGGTTGCATTGGAGCACACGGCCGTCCGGACCGAAAAGGGGATGCTCCTTCGGCTCCTCAACCACGGGCTCTTTCTTCCCGTTTGACTTCATCCGCTCGACGTCCTTGGCCGCTTGCAGTCTCGTCTCGGGGGTATGGGGCACCACCTTTGTTTTGAACTCTTCTTGAAGCTCCTCCATGCTGCGACAACTTAAGAGGAATCAAAGCGTGCATCGGATTACCTAACATCCGTCGCCATGACGGCAGGCTTCCTATCTTCTTTCTTAAGAATCGTCAGCTGCTCTTCAAGCTTAAAGCGCTCGTGAATTTCCGCATAACATTCCTTTGCTTGCAGTCTTTCTGATTTTTCAACTTCCTTTCCATCAAGTGTCTTCGCGGTGTCACGAGAGCTGCAACCCAATGGACGCACCTTTAGTTGAGGCAACGTGATGATTGCATGCTCGCGATATCCATTTGTTTTTGTGATGGGGTTCCCAACTAGAAAGCTGGTAAGTGCGGTTAGAAAGCTTACCACTAAAAGCAAGGTGCCTACAGCTCTTCCAAAAAAATGTTGCTCTTTAACGACTCCAGGTCCAGTGGATTCCATATGAAGTTCACGGTGAGGTCCAGTTTCGAAAGTGACTCGCACCCCTCAAGGTTCTCCAAGACGGTAATGTTGTTCAGAGCCAAATTCAAATACTTCAGTCTCTTCAGCTTGCTCAGGTTTTCTTGAAAGACACATATTAACCACAAGTCAACTATTTTTGGGGGAGAAACCTATTTTCGAGATGAGATTGTTCTGCAGGAAGAGAATCTCAAGGTTTCTGCAGTAAATGTCCAGGTTCTCGATCCTCTCAATGTCAAATTGATGAAGTGTAATCTCTCTGAGGGAGCTGATTTCTCCATCATTGTGCTCAGATCGTCGTCGGATGAGCTTCTCGTCGATGACCGCCATAGACTCTCCAGCAAGGAGGGAGGAACCTTGTAGTAAAACTCCGCCAGAGTACAAGCCGTTTACAAGGGGCTTTTTCACAATTAAAATAAACAACAGAGTTGGTCGAAGCAGATGACGCGACAACAAATTAAGCTTAGGGTTAACAGCACAGAATAAAGTACACATGCTCTTATATTTATCTACAATAAAGTTGCACAACATAAATAAGAGGGTTTACGATAAGTCCTAATCACAACATGCATTATTGATAGATAATTGGCCGTTGAATCAGCAAAATATGGTTCCAGCAATGAGGTACGTAATTAATGGTGATCAATCGACGGCCGTTTAAATAATCGCGCGAGACTGCTGTCTCGTGTTCGACCACTTCCGCGACCGGGGCTTGCACGATCGTGCACCGGCGTTCGGTCCAGGGCGGGAAAAGCCTTAGAGCGATTACCTGTCGGCGTCTGCGGAGTTGCAGCCGCCCCATGTTGATTTGAGGCCCTTTGCTCAACGAAAGAGAAGCGCCTGCGAAGCGGGCGCTCGGTATCTGAGCTTTTGCTCAACAGAAGCGTGAGGCCTGTTACCCATGTCTGATGGTCTGACCACGAAGTTGGTACGATGATAATAGTTCGAAAATCGCTCTTAATAGTGAGGGCGTGCTCCACGTTCGGCGGATAGTTCTTGTGCGTTTCCGGGACTTCTGCCCACAGTACATCCTCAATGTACGCTATAACGCAGAGTAAGATCTTCAATGCTCTTCAAGCAAAACAGCATTTTATACATACCTGTCTTGGTCGGACCCTTCCTTCGCTGGTTGAGAGGCGCCGGCGCCCAGTTTAAAAACCTCGTATAAGGGTTGACCCAGAAAAAGCGCAGCTTTGGATTTTTGCCATGCCTGTTATATTTCTGGAACTGAAGGGAGCAATTAGATACAACAAGTGTAACTCGATTAATACCCAAGAACCAATCATCGTCTGTGTCAACGACTCGATTGGCGACCCTTGAGTCACTTGGAACGAGTCGCCATCCTCGAACCCACTTCGCTGTGACATATCATCGCTGTCGGTACTTTCAGATGCTGCTAGGCCTTGATCGGTCAGCTCGTCAGGTCTCACAAGAATCGATGGCGTTTGCGGCAGTGATTTGTTGCCAGACTGAACACTCGCCCTCGAAGACTGCGTTCGTAATCGAGGTAACTCTCGCCGTCCCAACGCCGTTTCGTGGCTTTGGCGTTGCTTATCGCACATGGGATCGGTGGCGTCTGAAATCTTTGATGCTACAGACCATGAAGATGCAAACGGAGACGTCACCGCCGTTCCGGAATCACAAGACTCTGAATGACGTATAGCGAGAGGAGCCGCGAGTGATCTGGACGTTTGCTTGTCCTCCAACACGGTCGTCCCCCTCACATCCAACAGGTACGGCTCGGTCTGCCCGCCCCAATCAACCTGTATGACGGCCGAAGGCCGCATCCCCTCCGGTACGACCCGCTCCCTCTCCGTCGCCTCCAAAACACACGGCTCGGTCTGTCCGCTCCAATCAACGCGAATGACGGCCGAAGGCAATTGCTCCTCCTCCGGAACCCAGACCCTCCCTTCCTCAACAGAGAACTCGGTCTGCCCGCCCCAATCGACGCGAATGACGGCCGAAGGTTGTTCCTCGTGCACGAGCGGCGATATTAGTGGAAGAGGAGCCGCTTGATGTGACAACATTTCCGAGAGGAGATTGTTTGCCTGTGACCGCTCGGAGTCATTGACGTGTGCTTCGTTACAGCCAAAATCGGAAAAATTCGGAGCTGCACCTTCCTGCTCCATTGATTCTTGCGCATCGGCAAGCATTCGGCGTAGTTCATCAATGCTGTTGTTTAGCTGAACAATCTCCCGGCGTAAAGAATCATTCTGCCGTTCGCTATCGCGAACAGAGGCTGACATCAGTTGTAAGTCCGAGCCGCTTTCTTTCAACATATCATATCCTTTCACAGGCAGTGGCGTAATTACAAAGGCCGTTGCGGGCTTAGAATCACGATTAGCTCTAAAATCGGCGTCACCCTCGGTAGCCCTGCTTGTCCCCACTACGGTCTCTATCACCGCCTCCTTCATCGTAACTGGTTGCGCCTGCCCAAGCGCAAGGCTGTCTATTCTTAGTAGCAGTTCCGATTTCTCCTGCGCGTATACAGCAGCGATGCGTTTCTTCTCAAACATTTCCCCTTCCAGCTTCGCCTGAAGATGGCTCACGTTGGAGAGGTAAGTTTGCTCCGATGATCTCAAAGCTTCCGCCTGCTCCTTGTATCCCGACACTTCTAACTGGAGCGATTTTACGAGGGCGCACAGGCGACTGATTTCATTCTCCCAAATTTCTTTCTTCTCCATTTCTTGTTGCAGCTTTAGCTCCAAATCCCATAAGTACTCGTTCGTCTTAGCTGGTACAGGTCAGAACGCGACATCTTACGTCCGAACAAACCTTCGTTTCGTGTAATTTTGTCATTCTGGCGTCGCACTGCGTCGAATGACTTCTCTAAGATCTCGTTCTTCTCCACCAATTCCAACCGAAGCGCCTCCGAGTTGGTAAGCTTCTGCTTCAGCTCTCGAATGTGATGTACAAGCGTATTGTCGATTTCAGCTGCGAGTGTGGCGTCGATTCGGTGACTTCTCTTAATTCGCATTTGGTCGTGCTTCGGTGTCGAGCTCCTGTCGTCCTGCGCAAATGGGTCATCGCGCGAACTGCCATTCGCCTCCAACTCCAAAATCCTTCTACGCAGCTCCTCATTCGCCTGTAACAATGACTGCCCAACACTGGCGGTCAACTCAATATTCTATAAGGCCAAGTGCTGGTCAGTCCTTGAGCGAGCCTGTTACTATGCACCTTCTCCTTCTCGCGGCAGCCTGCACACTCATCGGCCATTCTGGAATGGACAAGCCGCCAGATGTCGGAGTTTGATTTTACAAATGACCATTTCTACGACTTTCTGGCGGCAGCATGCTGTACCCCTGCCCGTGCTGCCGCTACAGCTGCGGTCATGAGCTCCTAGTTTCCTCCCGTATACCTCCCAAACGGAGATCATCGCTTTACAACCGCGCGCCAGAAGCC
>JADGJL010000077.1:13858-26967 GCA_027600665.1 Irineochytrium annulatum
TCCCCCCCATTTTCCCCCCCGTTACCCCCCCACCCGCCCCCCCCCCCCCCCCACCCCCCACCCCCCCCCCCCCCCGGCCCCCCCCCCCCCCCCCCCCCCCCAAGGGATGGCACTTGGAACGCACAACTGTCATTGTGCAATCAGTAAGGTTTGCTACCATCCAAGCCCAAGGGTTTAAAAGCTTGCTTGGTGTGTTGGTAGTGTATCAAAAGGGAACGGAAATTTCCGCCTTCCGTCCTAAACTCAACTTTTATCGGTCCATTTCTGTCAGCTTGCGCGGAAGCGCACGCGAGAGTGATAGAAAAAGGAAATCAGTGGACAAACGAACAACCTTCCAGAATTGCGCATTGCGTAACCGTCATGGCTTTTTTATTCACTATACCCAATTCCAGCTCCGTCGTTTGGTCGTTGGGACCATATCCATTACAGGATGCCTAAAGATGGTGCGGAAAGGGCGGCATTGCCGGAACGCCAGCGTCTTGATTGCACGACGTGATGGTCGTCAACATACGCGATGATTGAATGTGGAATTCAGCTTTAAAGGGCATTTGATCAGTTTATCGACAAGGACGACAACAACTTCGGCATCTTCTGGCTAAAATAAGGCTGAGCGGAAAGTTCTCATTTGGATAAGCAAACAGCTCAAACGTTTCGCTACGGCGACGGAACCCTTGTCTGGTTGTGAATTATGTTAAGGACAGAACGCGACATGCTCCTTGTACCCCAGCAGTCGCTCACCTACGCCATTGTTCTACCTTCCGCCCTCCTTTCCGGCTCCTCTTCCACAAGGGCTTTCTAACCATTTCTGCGGTATGGATAACATTATAGATTTGCCACCACGTCATTGGCGGTTAATATTTCTTCCGTCCGCCCCGGACGCGGCAGGCAAGAGCATGCGACAACGAGATATGGCGCGCTATCACGACTCAACATCGTATTAGAATAATGACACTAACAACACTCTATATGGCCAATTTCACAATTCCAAATCTTCCGCGATTTTACCATACTGCATTGTGTTTCGCTTGATGATGTCCACTACAGGGCCGAGAAGGCGCACGAACCCCTTTTTGCCGAGCGTGGCAAGCTTTAGCCGGCCCCTGGCAACGACCGTCGCTTTCCGAGGTTGATTTGTGAGCAATGCAAGTTCTGGGAGAGATTAGTTGCCGACTTATGTTATACGAGGCGACTTACCGCCAAAGTAGTCCCCCTTCTTTAAAGACGGTAGCGGGATCTCGGTCCCGTCGTCGTCGATCTTCGAGACGTCGGCCTCGCCGCTCTCGATGATAAAGAACGCCTCACCCGGGTCCCCCTGCCGGATGACCGCCTCCCCATCGTTAAACACGACGCTCTCCAGAGCGTCTGCAATCTTGTGCCTCTCGTACGGCTCCAGCGACAGAAATAAGGGCACCTCCTCCAGGAAGTCCTCGTACATCCTTCTCTTCCTCGACGTGTTCTCCATTAGGATCCTCCTGAACGTGACCCTGTCGAGCGCCCACAGGACGCACTCCGATACGGCCGTGACTGTCGCGGCCCGGGGGGCGTTGTACATAAGCGCGAGCTCGCCGAAGCTGCCACCGGCGCCGTAGTCCGTCACCTTCACGGGCGCATCCCCGTTCCTCGCGACCAGCACGTCCAAGCTCCCCGTCTCGACGACATAAAAGTAGTCGCCAACGCCGCCCTGGTTGATGACGTCCTCACCCGGTTGGACGCGCTTCTCGCTCATGGCGGCCACGACGTCCGCATATTGGTCCTCGTCGCAGGCCCGGAACAAGAAGTTGCCGCGGATGGACGCGTCGATCCTGCTGCGCTGCTCCTCCGTCTTTGGTATGTCCACGCGCTCGTATTGAACGTTGGCGCCCGACGGCGCCATGGATTCGGCTGAGACTGACGTCCTGCGGCCGCGGTTGTGCTGGACCGGCGGGGGCAGGGGCATCTCGGGCTCGGACTCGTCGTCGGCGTCTTCGAGATCGGAAGGCTCGTGCTCGGGCTCGCTTTCGGGCTCGGGTTCCAACCCCGTTTCGGGATCGCCCCCGTGCTCCGAGTCGGCGCGCTCGTTGGCCGCCATGTCCGCGTCCTCCTCCACCTCTCCAGACTCTTCATTCCTCGCCTGAACTTCGAAAACACGGCCGGAAGCCTTTGCAGTCACCCCGTCGGCAACCGCGTCGCTATCCGCCTCCCCCTTCCCGGTCTGCGTGCCTGCGTCCAGAAATCAGCTTTGAGTTCTACTACGGTGCTCCTTTTACCTGACGGCCTTGTCCTCTCGGCCACCTTCTTGTGGAAGTAAGTGGCGCAGAAATGGTAGACGTCTTTTGGTTGATGGCGCAGAATCTCCCTGTTGAGGTCCCGGAGGAGTGCCGGAAATTCGGCAGGGACCTCGAACTGCTGCATGGTGGACGTCATTGCAGCTCGCGGAAGTCCCTTGTGAGGCGACGAGTGCTCAGTGGACGCGTTGGTGAGGCAGCACAGGGACACGCGCTTCGCGATGGCGACGCTTCAGTCGCGAGGAGTTACTTGGCAGGTGATGGACGACGCGTTTGGTGATTCGCGGTTAGCGCGCAGGAGGGCCAAAAATCGAACAATGGGACAATGCAAGAGGCTGGATTCACACAGAATGAGGCTTCATTCATTCTTTGCCGAGGCAGGACAGAAGAGGATTGATGCCCATCACTTTACGCGTCTGTTCTAACATTTTCCGAGCGCATTACTCCTTACAGCCCTTATCCTCCGTCCTTCTGCAGTCCTTCTCGCAACCCCTTCTCTTCTCCTTCGTGAGAACAACATTCCTCGACGCACGGCGACATGCGAGCCGCAAGCCGAATGGTTCAGTATCGTGTCAACGTCCCGAAAGAAAGCATGTCAGCAAGGAGCTCAAACTCAGCCTCCATCCGAACGCCGTCGACCGATGCCGGCCGTCCCACCGCGTCCTCCTCCTCGAACCTTGAACGGCCAGCTGGCGGCTGTCCTTCCTTGCATGTCCCAATCCTCCTTAAACCATAGCAAACCATCAACGTTACTTTCCGCGTTCCCTGGCCATCGGGCGCCCCCGCCAATTGCAGGCCGATTCTGTCATTGAACACGAAGACCATAATCTGCCATAGAGGCTTGAACATTAAGGAAGTACTCATTCGGCTTGCCCAGCAAACCTCCCGCCCTTGCGAATCTCCTTTGATAGCCACAGGTTGGTCGAGGCTTGAAGCCCTCTCGGACATGGAGTTCCTCGATGTGCTCGTTAACCAGCCCGTGGTGATCGACAATGTGAGGATCGTGGAAATCGCCACCACGCACGCGAACCCCTTCGCTAACACGTTTTAAAGGGCTCCGGTGTCATCAAGGCCGGTTTTGCGGGTGACGATCAGCCCAAGTGCTACTTCCCTTCCTTGTAAGAAGAAGCGCTTGCGATTATTGCGCCATGTCTGATCATTTACAAAGCGTCGGGCGGCCAAAGCATGTGCGGGTCATGGCGGGGGCGGTGGAGGGGGACACGTTTATTGGGAGGAAGGCGCAGGAGCTCAGAGGTTTGCTGCGGATACGATACCCAATGGAGCATGGGATCGTGACGGACTGGGATGATATGGAGAGGATTTGGCAGCATGTGTACACGGAGGAGCTTAAGACGCTCAGCGAGGAGGTTGGTTCTTCGCGTGTGGTCGCAGGCTAATGGATCACAGCACCCCGTGTTGCTGACAGAAGCGCCCGTGAATCCGCGACAGAATCGGGAAACGGCTGCTCAGATCTTTTTCGAGACATTCAACGTGCCCGCCTTATTTATATCCATCCAAGCCGTACTAGCATTGTAATGCAACCGGGATGCTTTACCTTTACTAACGTCGGGATCCAGATACGCCTCTGGTCGGACAACAGGCATCGTGCTTGATTCGGGAGACGGTGTGACGCACTCGGTACCCGTATACGAAGGGTTTGCGATGCCGCACGCGATCCGCCGCATTGATGTCGCCGGCCGCGACGTTACCAATAACCTGCAGCTACAGCTTCGAAAAGCAGGGCACCACTTGCACACGACGGCCGAGAAGGAGGTCGTGCGGATAATCAAGGAGAAGTGCTGCTACGTCGCGCTGAACCCGTCGAAGGAGGAGAAGGAGGCGGGTGGCAGGTTCGACGATTTCGTGCTGCCTGATGGTCATGTCATCAAGGTATTACTCGTCTTCGTGCCACTGAATGAGGTGCATTTGGCGCTGCGAACACTAATTTTTCGTAATTAGTTGGGCCCCGAACGATTCCGAGCGCCGGAGATCCTATTCAATCCAGAGTTGGTGGGGCTGGAGTATATGGGCGTACATCAGGTTGTCGTCGATTCGATTAATAAGGCCGATATGGATCTCCGGAAAAGCTTGTTCTCCAACATCGTGCTGTCAGGCGGGACGACGTTATGCAAAGGGTTTGGGGACCGGCTGCTAAACGAGGTGAAAAAGCTGGCCCTAAAGGATATCAAGATCAAGATTTTCGCACCACCCGAACGGAAGGTTTGAATCGGTTTCTATAATGTAATTTTCCTCAGGCGACTGTTATTTTAGTACTCCACCTGGATTGGCGGCTCTATTCTCGCATCCCTCAGTAGGACTTCTTTCTTTTTGCGTTTCCCAATATTGCCATTTCAGGTACATTCAAAAAGTTATGGTTGTCAGCTGAGGAATATGCGGTTAGTAAAAGCTCCCTTCGATCTAAGATTTTGACCAGAGTTAACATTCTTTATTAGGAGGATCCGGACCTCGTTATTCGCCGATTTCCGTAGTGCGATTGCAATCTACATAAGAAACAAGCAACATAGACTTTCATCTAAAAACCCGGCTTGCCCCTATCATCCCGTGCGTGACTTGATCGCCTTCTAATTCCCGCAACGAAGTCACCACGTTCCTTCGTATCAAATCTCCTTTCCCGGTCGTAACCGCCATGCCCACCGTACACCCCCCCTGGCCCATATCTGCCACTCGGTAAAGTTGGCGAGTTTGACTCGAATGGATCACGCGTGGCCAACAGAATTTCCGGGCGACCCAGATGATCGAACGATGCCGCAGTGATGTGCAGCTCCTGCAACGATCGATCTGCGGAGCTGAAAACCGCCTTGATGGGCGCCGACCCCTTCGGGACGAAGGCCACAAACCCGAGGACTCCAAACGCGTAGCCGTTCGTGACGGTGTTTAGGAACCTCGCCTTCACCTTCGTCTTAAGCAGCGGCAGGTTCCCAACTCCCTCGGTTAGGACTTTCAGCGTAATGTCCTTTACGACGCGGTATTCGGACGAGACTTGCTCGTGTTGGGCTTCGGGGGAGACGGCAATTCGAAGGAGGTTATCGTAGCCGGGGGTCGCGTTATTGCGGGATTGCGGTGATACCAGGTAAAAGGGAGGGTGGACGGCTGAAGGCTTCAGGGATGGCGTCACGTTCAAGAATTTGTCCCAGGATGTATGCGTGTCCATCGAGCTCCCCTCCTGCCATTCGGCGCGTAAGGCCCGCGTCCGTTCCAACAGCTCCTTATATGATCGTTGCCCGATTAAATTGAACGGGATAGGCGCAGACGTTGAGGCGGGCTTCGGCACTGATGCAGCGGAAAGGCTGTTGGATAGGGCATTTCCCGCGACGGCCGCTGCCACCCGCACTGGCTCGTCCTCGACCTCCGGGATCGACTCGTTGTAGCCGAACAGTTCCCGCCATCGGGTCATCTCCGAGATGTCCTTCGAGGCCGTTCTGAACGTCTTCCGCGACCCGTTCTCGTAGTGGTCGAGCGAGCGGACGATTACGGCGCGCGGTCGGAGCAGGTCGGGGGGCAAGGACCGCTTGACGCCCCACTCCCCAAGCTCGCGCCAGTGGGCGGGGGACGTCAGGATGTGGCCGGGGACATGCTGGGGAAACTCGTCCGTCGAGCTGATAGCGCCCGCGCGGTAGGTCACCGACGCGAGCTTCGACTTCCGGAAAAGCTCCTTGAAGGACATCAAATTCGAGCAGGCGATGTGGCTTCACTTTGACAACCACCTGTGAAAACGCAAAGGTTCCTTCGATATGCAGGCAAGTGTGAAGCCCGTGCCCTCCCAGCCGCCATCCGTCGTTGGCGGATCGGTCGCCAAAGCAACCTCAGCAGCAAAGGCGAATCATCAAGTCAACGGCAGCGCCCATACGGCCGCGTTCACGGAGAAGCGGGCAAAGCTCCTGTCCCTCATCCCAACTGTCAGAACTATCCTCGACGACCTCAACGGCGGCCCGAACGATCTTCTCCAATATCCAACCGACGACGACCCCCTCTCCATCCTGCAGCTGAACCTATCTGCATACAAATACTCCTCTTCCTCCGCCAGCAGCCTGAACAGCGGCGTCGGCGAGGGGGACTCATACGTCACCCAACTCCTCCACCTAAAGATTCAGGAGTCGCACGCGCACCTGGACCGCCTGCAGACGCGGATATCGGACATTCGATCGAGGGTACTGGTGACGGGTGATTTGAACGCGGGGAAGTCGACGTTCGTGAACGCCCTGCTGAGGCGGGAGGTGGTGCCGGACGATCAGCAGCCGTGCACGGCGCTCTTCTGCGAGGTGGTTGACGCGGAGCAGAACGATGGGGTGGAGGAGGTGCATGGCATCAAGGATAACGAGCTTTACAATCGTCTGGATGCCGCGACGTTTGTCAGGTGTGAGATTGCGCAGCTGCGTGGTATTGTCGAGGACAATCCGGATGGATTTGAGCTGCTGAAGGTGTACTGCCGCGACAACAGGCCTAAGGCCGAATCTTTACTTCACAATGGTCATGTGGACATCTCGTTGATTGACTCACCCGGTCTGAACATCGATTCGATGAAGACGACGTCGCTGTTTGCCCAACAAGAGGAGATTGACGTGATCGTTTTTGTGGTTAATTCGGAGAACCACTTCACGCTTTCGGTAGGGGAGGATTTTTCTTTAACGGCATTTAATTCCATGACAGGGCAGGCAATTTCTGAAGACAGCGGGGAAGGAGAAGGCCTACATTTTCATTGTTGTGAACCGATTCGACCAAATCCGGAGGAAGGACCGCTGCAAGCGCGACATTTTGGATCAGATTAAGGAGATCTCCCCTTTGACTTACGAAAACGTCGACCACCTCGTTCACTTCGTGTCCGCGAGATTAACGCTTCAGGGGACGGCGGACGAGGCGAGCGCGTCGGATTTTGCAACCTTAGAAGAGAACCTCCGATCATTTATCCTGGAGAAACGCGCCCGCTCGAAGCTGGCGCCTGCGAAGATTTACGTCCAGAACCTGCTGTCGGACGTGATCTACTTGTGTGAGTCTAACTGCCGGCGGGCGGAAACTAAGTCGGACGAGATATCGAAGACGCTCATCGAGGACGCGCCCGCGTTCGAAGCCATGCTGCGGATCAAGGAGGAATTCTTGGATGACATCGAGGTCACGATCGACGAGACGGGAGACTCGTGCGCCGCGTTCGCGCGCGATCAGCTGTCGGCGTTCATGAGCCATGTGGAAACGTACGTCGAGGACTTTGAGTGGCCTGGTTTTTTCGGCGTCTGGAAGTATGCGCGCGATCTCCGAAACTCGATTTATAAGCTGGCCGCTATCCGTTTGAAGAAGTGTGAAGATGCGGCCCGGAACAAGGCGTCGGAGTGCGTGAAGCGGATTCAGGAGCTGAGCAGCCAGTGCATGGAGGAGCCGCCCGTCATTAACATGTCTGCGGTCAACGGCGCGTTCGAGGACGGGAGCCAAGAGGCCGGCAGGGCCGCGGCGGCGAATATGTTTGTGCCGTTGGAGTTAAACGACTTCTTTGAGTTTACGGACAAAGTGGAGGTTGCGAAGGCGTACCTGCCATCTTTCAGTCTTATAGCGACGGGCATTGTCGGATTCCAGCGTGTGACGGCAGGGCATTGGCGCTTCGGCTCCGTGATGGCCTCGGTCGGCACTGCGCGGTCAATCTTCGCGGCGCTGGCACTCGCTGGTGTCGGTTTATTCTCCTACGTTCTCTCGGATATGAAAGATGTACGCGATGCAGGCGGGGGTTCCCCAGCTTTTTCCTCGAGCAAGTTTAGAGCCTTTTGCTAATGTCACTTGTCATTGTAGGTTGTCGACCGGAAGGTGGTGGGGAAACTGCAGCAGCATTTAAGCCGGGCCGGATTTATGGAAGCGAACTCAGCAAGAATAGGAAAGGGGATCAAGAGGGTGCTCCGGCTTGCGATATGGGATTTCGAGAACCAGTTCCAGCGGATTTTAGGCGAGTCGCAAAAAAAGCGGGAGAATCAGACGCGGATGCGGGTCGCTGCCGAGCTCGCGAAGGATACGTTTAAAGAATTAGCGACACGAGCCACTACAGTCCAAAACATGGTTACTGATGTAGATCTGTAACTGCTGCATAAATACATTGGAGGCGTAAGCCTTCTTATCCTCGTAAGCTTTTACTTTCTTACGCCTCCCCCTCGTCGGGTGTCTTCCACTTTATTCATTCCTCTGCTTGAAATCAATTCGACGGTAAATGCCACATAACATCATCATCATAGTGTATATGCATACGTCGCAGCAATAAAGTAATGAACTGCGATCAAAGGAAATATTGGTGATTCGCCCACCGGATCATCACAGTTTTCCGAGTCCTGAACCGAATCCACACCGAGATAATAGCAGTGGCATAACGACCTAGGCGATGTAGAGGAGAGGCGCCGATGCACCTCAACATAAAGTTGACAGCGCTGGCCGCCTGGGTGATTAAATATGCGCAACAGCAGGTTAAAGAGGGATAACTCGCGGAGAGCAATTCTTGCACGGGGAGACTGAACGGAGGTTACAATAAAATCCATCTAACTTTAAACCCACATTCCTCAACCCGAAACCCTGGCAAGTGGTGCAATGAGGTGCTCCACGTCGTTCTTAGTGCTGGCTTCGGCGGCTTGTCATACTTCGGCAGTTCCATCGACGCCTCCGACGTGACTTTTGACCTGCACATATTTAGACAAAGTTCTTTCGGCCATTGAAAACCCTACATCAACTTCGAGCGCTCCTGGTGATAAAGATTAATATATTCGGGAAGGCACTGCACCTCAGCAGCTAACAAGGTAGAGACGCGCTTCTCCTCTTCCAACTGAACCGCGATCCGGTGGTTTTCGGCCAGAAGGTTGCTGATGTGGGACTCGAGTACTGCTGAAATTGAAGCCCCATCAGCCTCCTTCGCCACCGACGGCCTTGATTCGCTTAAGGACTGAGTCACGCTTTCCAACCGCTGTTTTTATACGTTTAACATGGTCGAAGTGCTTGCGGACTCTCCCACCTCGGCTTCCTGTTGAAACGAGGCATACATTTCCAAATCCTTTTGCAGTCTGCAATGCAATACGTCCTTAGTGTTCAGAAGATACAGCAAAGGTCACATACGCTGCCGACTTTCGCTGCTGTTCATATAATTCATCTAAGGCTTCGGCTTTTTGATCATTAAGCTCGATATTACGCGTCCTCAACTCAGCAAGGTGATCCATCAAAGACTTATTCTCCACTTGCAAATCAGCCACACGTTGCGAGAAGGAACCAATTCTCTTCATGAGGTCTTCCTTCTCCCGCGCTTGCGTCGCGACAACCACCCGGGCCTCTTGAAGAGCCCGTTCCTTCGCAGCCACCTGCTCCTGCAACTCTAAGTTTGCAACAGACGACTCCTTCACTTCTTTCGCAACATCTATGTGAGAGCTCTGCAGGTCGAGCGATCGCTGCCTCCTCTCCTGCTCGAGAAGATCCTCGCTCATCTGGACACGCTGAGAGGCTTCAACCATGGCTGCGCGCACTTCATCACCCTCCTGGACTAGGATGTCCATCTCCTCCTTCAGCGCCACGTTTTCTTCCTCTAATGAACGCATGGACGCTTCCTGGCGACGAAGCTGCTCGTACAGCTCCTCAATCTTCGCATCCTTAGCCTCCAGGCTCTTCTCAACCTCCAAAATGCGCATTTGATAACCGAGAATGTCCGCTCCTGCCCTCTCCGTGGTGACCGGGACTTGACTTTGGCGCCGAGCGACCGCCAATTCCTGCTGGAGCTCCCCAATGAATGCGTCCTGCTCCTGCATATGCACCTGCAGCGTTTCCACCGCCGCCGCAGCCCTGTCCCGATCCCCACGCGCGTCGTATAGCGCGTCTTTAGCGTTAGAAAGCTCCACCAGCAGCGACTGGATCCGGCTCTCAAAATGACCGACGCCAGCGCCTGGCTGCTCATTTGACGCCATCTGCGCCATTGCGTGCTCCAGCTGTTGCACTCTTGCTGTCAACTCGGCCTTCTCCTCGACAAGCAAATTGATTGTGGCCTTTGACGCGTCGTCTTGTGGGCTATCCCGCGCCGCCTCACGTCCGTCTCCCACTCCTTCAGCAGACGCCAATCCCTCAGCTGCCACAGACGACGTTGGGGTCGTTGCCCTCGAATTCTCGTTTTCGGAGGGCTGGTATATCGGCGCAAACAACGAGCCCGCGTCCGAAGCAGGCCGCGTGCTGTTTGCATTAACGGCCTCCTTCTTCTTCGTTGTCTTCTTCTGAAACTGCTTCAATCTTTTCCGTCCCAGCTCGACCAAATAATCGTCCTGTTGCATGCTTCCCGCCTACTATAGCGATCGCTCCAACAAACAGACAAGCGTGTCGGTAAAGTTGAAGTAAAGCGGTTCCCAATGACGAGGGGTGGCCTTCGCCGCGGCTGAATTCGAATGCTGGCCGGCGATAGGGTGAGTGCTAACGTGAACCAGTCGAACTTTGACACTCACCATCATCAAAGCGGTGAAGCCCAGCTGCAAGTGCCACAGCCCTTTGCGACAGCAAGAAAGACAGGCAATAACCCTCGCGATCATGATGGCTATTCAAAACCATGACTTCTACAAGGTGATCCGGATTGGCGCCGCTTTGACTAACGACTGACTGGTAGATTCTTGCTATTGATCGCTCGGCGGAGCTGGATTCCGTCCGCAGAGCTTATCGAAAAATGGCTTTAAAGGTGCATGTCCATCCTTTGTCCTCGCGTGCCTCCATGGCACCTGCATTCGGTGATAATAAGCCTTGCAGTTTCACCCCGACAAAAATACAGCACCGGAGGCGTATGAAACCTTCAGGCGGATCGCGGAAGCGTATGACGTTCTCAGTGATGGTACTATTTCCACCCTGGTTGTCATACCTTGACTTTGTTCAGCGAAGCGAAGGGCCGTCTACGATCAATATGGCCCAGATGGACTTAAGAACGGCGTTCCATCACGCGACGGTTTAAATTCTGGCGCAAAGAGTCCCGCTAAAGCGATATGTAGATTTTGAAGGATATCCTGGAGGTTATGCTTTCCATAGCAACCCGGAGGAGGTGTTCGCCCAATTCTTTGGGGGAAAGAACCCATTCGCCGGTGAGGGTGGCATGTACTGCAGCTAATTAATTTTGGCGTTTAGACTTCTTTGCGGTCCACACAGAGGCCGTAAACTCGTTTCCGACACAGTTTGGCAGCAAATTTGGTGGCATGCATGGGATGAACAATCTGAACTTGGCGCTGTCCCCGCCCCTGCAGGACGCCCCGATTGAGAAGTTTCTACTTGTGACGCTGGAAGAGCTTTATATCGGCACAATAAAACGGGTGAAAGTTACGCGGAAGGTGAGGAAAGGTTTGCTCACCGCAATAGATACTAACGACATTATACAGATTCTCGGGGACAACGGCATCACGACTGTCGATATCAAGAAAGTCTTGACGATAGAGGTACAACGAGGATGGAAGAACGGGACGCGCATAACGTTTCCGGGCGAAGGTGATCAGGGTCCCAATAAAATACCATGTAAGTGCAAATTACATGTCCAGGGTCTTAGCTAATCCGCGTAGCCGATATTGTCTTCATTATTCAGGAAATCCCACACGAACGGTTTTCTAGAGAGGGGGATAACCTCGTCTACATCACCGACATGACTTTGGGGCAAGCGCTTTTAGGCACGACAGTCGAAGTGAAGACGCTGGACAATAGAATTCTTACTATACCGATCAACAACATTGTACAGTACGTACCTGTTTTCGAAAAACAGACGCTCACTGCATCAAATAGCCCTGAGTACGTTAAAGACATTCCAAGGGAGGGAATGCCGCTGGCGAAAAATTCCAACGAAAAGGGAAGCCTTCTTTTGAAGTTCAAGATCAAATTTCCTACATACTTTTCTCACGAACAGAAAAAGATCATAAAGTCATGCATCCCATAAACAAAATAGATTTGACAATAATGTTGTCTCGCAGAAATAAATGTATTTTTTTCCTTGCACATCACTCCCCTGCCATGATCATAGCCAGGTCGACGTGTCCAACAAGAACTTCGCGGCCACATCGCCAACTTATTTGCCCGATTTCTTGATGCCGCCCCCAATAAGTCCTCCTTTCTGCCCGGCCCTCGACGCCAGTTCTTTTAGCTAGAACAGCTGTTAGACAAAAGCGCTGACATGTCGGTATACCTTGGCCGCCTCCTCCTTTTGCTTCTGCTTGAAAGCCATGTCGTCTTCATCCTCCTCGTTGTTCTTCTTCTTGGGTTGCTTCAAGGGCTTCAACTTTCCTCCGGCTGCAGACCCGTTAGCGCTGAAGGAGAGACGGCGTGGATTCAAACCTCGACCTGACATAGCTGATGAAAAGAGTGTAAAATTGACCTGTTGACTTTGCCATCTACCGGCATAGCGTCACGATCGGTGCCCGCTCCGTCTGAGGATGTGGCAGCCGTTCCACAGCGGGACGGCTTTACATGGCCTGCCAATATCCGCAGTCTCGTTTGATTTGTTCGAAGAACTGCTCTGGATCGGCACTGAAAATGTATTTGCGTAATAGAGTCTGCCTGCTGACTCGCTTCAGGGCCGGATATCCTCGTTCTCCGTATCTCCAACGTCCTTTGATCGCTACACCAGCTTCTGCAGTCACTTGGGCTCCGTGCGTCAGATTGTCACAAACGACTCTGGCATCATTTCCTTGGGTGCCAATAACGTTCGCCATTCAGTCCGCCGCGGGATTACGAAGTGGAACATAAGGTTTTTACTTCCCTTTCCTGCCTAATCTTCTTTGGACAACCTGTTGTTTGTCGTTTCTTTCAGTTTGTGCCCATTAGTGGTGTAGTTGTAATTATCTTCTTTTATGCGCTTGGAGTCTTTTATTATTA
>JADGJL010000077.1:26977-47347 GCA_027600665.1 Irineochytrium annulatum
TTTATTTTTTTTGGTCTTTTACTCGTTGCTAGTACTTTAGCGAGATACCGCGCTAAGCCTCGCTTTTAGTGCTGACATGGCGACTGCATTAAATTGCATGACAATCACGAATTCGAAGTCAGAACTCTTGGTTGCCGGCCAACTGGGAGTGATGCTGGTTGTGAATTTGTTCCGAGGAAGCGTAATAAAGCAGGTTATTTCAGCTAATTATTGCCTCCATATTATTTGCCAACTGTTCCATGCTAGTTCGACACCGAACACGACATCGCTATTATGAAACGTTCGAGGATGTTATTTTGCGGAACCACCACCGGCCAAATTCTGGCATGCGACCCGCGGAGTTTTAGAGTCGAAACGGTAATTGACGCTCACTCTGGGACGCTGTCAGATATGGACGTATCAGGAAATACTATTATAACGTGCGGTTTCTCGACCAGGCACGTGATGTGAATTCGTAGCTTTACCTTACCTGAAGTCTATCAGAGCTGGCCAAATGATGATCGAACCGATGATAAAGTTATATGACGTTCGAACCATGAAATCCTTACCGCCAATACCATTCTCCAGCGGGCCCTTCTTCTTGAAATTCCACCCAAGTATGTCGTCCACTGTATTTGCTGGCTCCCAGTCGGGGCAGATACAAGTTTGCGATATTGAAAACCCTGTTGCCGTGCAATTTTACCAGGTGGGGTATTATGCATGATGGGAACCCTAAGTCGCTGTGTAGACGGATGTTCATGGATACCTGAGTACAGCCGACATATCCAGCTCTGGCGAGATGTTTGCAATAGGGTCGTCTGCTGGGGCAGTTTCACAATGGGTCGAAAAGGAAATCGCACGGGTTAACACGTTTTCTCGAGGATATGAGATTCCCAGCCTTTTGACTTCGAGTCCACCCGTTTCTATTCATGACGATGTGTACGTTACGATACGGCTGTAATGCCTATTTGCCTAACACCTACCGAAAAGGCCATTGTCGTTAGTTGGCATGCCCCATTATACCTCTCCACTGCTATCCTCGTGGCCAGCGCACTTACGGTACCAAGTTGGACGACCGGCGCCTCGCATACCGGCTGAACTGTTAAATAACGTGAAAATGATTGATTTCGTCGGGTATGCAAAGAAGCCGAGCTCTTTCCATCGCAACCAAGTGCAAGCGCATCCTGGTAGCCTGGTTAAGGACGGACCGAAGTTCCGTTCTGAGCAAGAGAGGGATAGCTTGACTCGAAGGCGAAGTCCAAGCCATACGGACCAGGAGCTGACGCACGGCGAGATCCTTGTGCATAACAGTGGCGACCCCTCATTGGTTGTACCCTCCTCACGGTTAACGGTGCCAAAGTACTATCGACGGGTTGAGATAAAGTACAGCAAGTTCGGGGTGGAAGACTTCGACTTCGGGTTCTATAATAAGACTATCTATGGTGGCCTTGAGACTGACATCGCAAATTCGTACTGTAACGCTATGCTTCAAGTCTTGTATTTCACCCTGCCTTTGCGAGACCTGGCGAAGTCGCATATCCGTGTAAATTGCTACAAGGAATTCTGCCTTTGCTGTGAATTAGGATTCCTCTTCAGAATGCTTGAGGACTCGAGAGGGTCGAATTGTCAGGCGTCGAATTTCCTTCGCGCGTTCGCAAATATCCCTCAAGGTAAAATTGGCAATGATAGCGGAAAGACAGCCTGTTTTATATTGTTTAGCGAATGCTCTGGGGTTATTTGAGCCAGAACCATATAATGCTCAGGTGTCATACGCGTCGTTGATTCAAAACTTTCATCGCTTCATTTTGGAACAATTGCACCAGGAGATGGGGAGCGATCCTACATCGCTGACACCGAAAGCCGAAGCTTCGACCGATATGCCACTGACGCTCATACAACAAGTTATGGGACTTCGACTGCAGACTATAAATCGTTGTCAGTGCTTGAACGAGGTAGTTAGGGAGGCCTTCCCTTTTGTTATCGACTTAACGTACACGCGAAGTGTGAGTTTGTGCTCTGCTGCGTTGCATTAAAGGCTCTCCAGTCGTTGCCAGGAAAGGTTTCGTCTTTGTCGCCCAAGCGCGATGTGAGATTTTGTTCTGTGCTAGAACAAAGCATCAATCGTGACGCTTACTCGAAAGCGTGGTGTACTCAATGCTCTCGCTATCAGTCAACGACACACCATAAATTTGCGAAGGCACCACCGAATGTAATATCAATTAACGTTAACAGTCAAACTGAGGAGATGCCTGCCTACATGCATGAAGGTTGGGCTTTTATTTCCTTGTAGTGTCTTCTCGTAATGTTAATCTGTTTTAGGATCGAAGCCTTGGATACCCATGCGGTAAGAACTTCGCTCGCCAAATCCATTCATTATAATAGCCTTGGGATGATCGTCACCGGAAATCAACTAAAAATTATGGATTTGGGCGGCGGGGATTCTGTGGACATTGGCGAGGAAGCAGAAGAAGGGTCGCAAGTTGCCGTTTACGAACTTCGAGTAAATGGTTCATTTACTACTGGCTGCTCACCATTGAACAAAAGGCTTCTATTGCGGAGATTAGACTAGTTTACGAGCCCGCGCACCTGGTCTCGCTCATTAAGGGTGAGTTATTGGCTTCGGTAGATGATGCCAATACTGCTTGTAGTGAAGCCGGAGTCGCGGTGGTATGTGTTCAACGATTTCCTAGTTGAGCCCATTCCGGAGACAGAGGCGATAACTTTTTCACGGTGGAAGGTGACCAGAACTTCGTAAAGCCTTAAATGCTAAGCGCCTTCAGATTCCTGCAGTTCTCCAATACGTCAAAGTTGACCTAAATGAGCGCTTAGATATGGACTCATCAATTTCATCGCCCGATCGCAGTATTTTAATGGAAACCTATTTGTTGAAGTTTGTTAAGCTTGGCCGGACTGAGTTATAATTCGCATTTTAGCCGTAGGAAGGATCTTGATATCAGATATACACCGCTTGACTCTACGGAGCTTCCTTTGCAGCCTGGATTTCTCTGTGCTATTGATGCCGAGTTTGTTGCGTTGAATAAGGTGGTTTAGAACAGGGGAGTTTGATGCATTAACTTGGTATGTAGGAGGAAACAGAAATACGTAGCGATGGGACGCGATCCGTCTTAAGGCCGTCGAGGCTCGGGCTTGCTCGCGTCAGCGTCTTACGAGGGAGCGGTAAATTACAAGGAGTTCCTTTCATTGATGAGTACATCAATTCGTCGGAACCGGTAGTGGATTATTTGACGGAATATTCGGGCATCAAGGTCGGCGATCTTGATCCCGTTATTACCACTCGGCCGCTAGTTCCTTTAAAGGTAAAAAATTTTGGGTTTGATGCGCTAAGTTTTGTAGACTGCCTACAAAAAGCTTCGTTTACTGGTGGACATGGGCTGTGTTTTTGTTGGGCATGGATTAAAAAAGGATTTTAGGATCATTAGTTAAGGCACAACTTGCAATCTTTCACTGACATGGTTTAGATATTTTGATCCCTCCGGAACAAGTTATTGATACCGTAGATATCTTTTGGATAAAAGAGCGGCAAAGGTTTTCCTTTTGTCGTGACGCAAATTGACATCATGTAGAAAAATCTCCTTAAAATTTCTTTCTTGGAGTCTGCTGAAGCAAGAGATACAAAAGGACTCACACGATAGCATTGAAGATGCACGAACAGTTTGTGCGCTGCGAATCAACATTATCTTATTCGATTCAAGGCCCTCCTACTTTATCAACGGTATCTACAATTAACGGCCGAAGGCAAGTTCGACGAAGTGTTGGAGCGACTTTACGATGAAGGAAGAGCGTACAACTTTAAGCCACCTGAGCCAAATTGAACAATGCATTGCATTTATTACTTGCTGCGAGAAACCTTCATCGGCGTTGCCTTCAAACCCCGCCTGCCAAATTCGACCACCGCCGAAGCGGCCTTCACTCGTTTTGGCCGTCCCGTGG
The DNA here is from genome assembly GCA_027600665.1 of Irineochytrium annulatum. Classification (NCBI taxonomy): domain Eukaryota; kingdom Fungi; phylum Chytridiomycota; class Chytridiomycetes; order Chytridiales; family Chytridiaceae; genus Irineochytrium; species Irineochytrium annulatum. Next base: position 30,908 of record JADGJL010000077.1, read on the forward strand.
ACAGTTCAACTTCAGGAATGAACTCGACTTTTGTCACCTCCACAACGTGGGAGTCGGGATCTTCCGCGACCGGCTGGAACAAGCGCGATGATCGAAGGCAGCTTCGTCTGCCTGATTGGTTTCCCTCCTTCTCGTTGGGTCGATTTTCTCCCGCCTCCACGTATATATCCGGATCGAACTCGTGGATAGCCACCAGAGACCTCCTCCACCGCAACCGTTTGTCCAACTTGTCGGCGCCACCTTCTGCGCAGTCGTTGTCCGGCCCAGCTGTGACATCAAGATCTCCCAATGCAGCACATCCCTCCTCCGTGTGTGCTTCCTTGGCGCCCTTGATACCACACGTTGCTCTGAGCTTTTCCGAAGGACTTGGGGGAGGTGGGCCGACCTTTCGTATCACAAGAAACCGAAGGGTACATGTCTTATAGTATGCGTTCTTCATCGTATTCTTGTTCGTCTCCCGGTCGATTTGCCGTTTGGTCAGTTTCTGAAGGTGAAAGCTGGGTTGGCATTCCGCCGCCGCAGCCGTGGCACCGGTAGGCTGACAGTCTGTTGCCGCCGCTGCTGCGCCGTCCTCGCAGTGGTCGTCGGTGGATTGCTTCTTCTCCTCAAGAGTCCTTATCTTCTCTCGCAGGGCAGCCAGTGCTCTCTTCTTCTCCTCCAGCAATGTATGAGGGTGCTCGCTCTTCAAACGTTATACGAAGTGGAACACAGCATATGCAACCTCGTGTGCTCCAGAAACCTCGTCATCTGCGGAACGCCGCTTGCGCTTGGTTGAGGTCGCAATGCAGCCGGTTACGATCGTCTGTGACATGCTGCTCTATCCGTCGAGGTGTCGTGTGCAGGATCGCTTGGATGTACTTCGAGTTTGAAATTATGATGATTTCTTTACGGACAAAAAAGTCCGCCGGCCCGCTATCAGGCCCAAGGCGTCAAAGTCGCAGCAGAATCACTGTTAAATATATTCTTCGTGATTAAGTAAACTGAGCTAATGCGAAATGCTGGTGAAAAGATTGCTACGAGCTAGTGAAATCCTGACGATCTCGCCGTCCTCCCTCCCATCCTTCTCGACTCACTCCCAAGAAGGTTAACCTGCAGGCGCCGTTAGACAGGGTCGAACAGGGAAAACATACCTTCTCCACCAAGTCGCTAAGCTGATTTGTTCCCTTCGTCAAGATGGAAAGGTACGAGCCAAGCAAGACATCGTTGTAATCCTTAAGCAAAATAAGTCATGATTGACGACCGAATACAACGCTGATTCGTGGCTTCCTACCATCAAGAACTCTTGCTTGAATTCGGTGTTGTCGATAGTCGGCAGCCTATTGCACAAGGACCCGATCTCGCGGACAATGTTGTGATCCCGGGGAACCACCCCTGAGATGTCAATGAACAGCGGTCATTAAGCAATCCAACCTGCTTCCACATCGGCAATGTATTGGCCGAGAAGCTTAATTCGAGCATGCAACATCTTAATCGCGTTCCTTTGCGTGACCAAGTGCGCTGTCACTGCTCGGGAGAAGTAGTCGGCAGTTGGTTAACAACGACGCTAAATATTAAGCCTCAGGAACCCTCACATGTCGAGGACGTTGCGGACTCGACGTTAGTCGCATGCGCAACATGGTCAACGGCTAACCGCTCCGCCTCGCCCGTCTCGATCTTGTAGGCAGCTTGGGTAAACCTGAAGGTGGGACTCCCATCAACGATGTCAATAATGGATTCGTAGAGTGATATCGGAAGCTCCTTCGAGGTCACAACGACGGCGGGATTCAGTTGCATAAACAAGGGACTTTCGTTGAAGTCCAAAATCTGCATCGTGTAATAATTGGTTCAGGGTAACAAATGAAAGAAAAGGCATATCACGGACCTGCCGGTGGACATTAATATCCGACTCCGTCGGCTTGGAGCCGGTAGTGTACCATCCCAGCAAATCGTACGTCGGAAAAACTTGTCGGACTTGCGAGTCTCATTACTACCCCGAAAATTATTGCGATGATGAAAGCACACGTACACTGCTCCTGTTTGCTTTGGAAGAATTCTTTATCAATGACCACCTGACCCCCTTCGACGCCGTGTGGCAGCTCGTAGGAGTTAAACACTTCGATGTGCCGTCCCGACTGGACGCCAATAATCGCCCCGTAGACTTCATGCATCGCAATTAGTGGCCCAAAGAAGTAATAAAGAACAGTCGTACTGCTGGGAAGTGCGCCTTGAGCCTGCTGCGACTTCAGACGCGTGAAGTGGTCCGACACATTCATGATGACCAGGGGATGCCTGCAAAGATGGATTAGTCGGAAATCGTCAAGAACATGCATTACAACGTAATTGTCGTGTTTTGCTCCATCTTGTAGTCGAGGGAGGGCTGTGGGACAGGATTGCCACTGATGCAGACTCGAGTTGGTAAAAAGACGATCAGTTTACAGTTCCTGTTCTGTTGTCGGGTCATCAAGCAGCGCGTTGATGGCGGCCAAGATTATCGGGTCAGGGGGAGCATCCGGAAACAGAACGTCATCGCCACCAACGACAATTTCGGAAAGCCATCGCGGGCCTCTAAAGAGTTGGGACTTGCCGCTACGCGTTCGGTTCGAGTACAACGGCAAGCGCATTACTTTTCTGCAACAATCGACGCTTCATAATTTTCGACTAGACACCATGGAGCGAGGTCATCTTGACACAGCTCCGGCCTCATCTTGCGACGATGCGTTGAGTTTGTCACCTGGATCTGGACGACCGTCAGGCAGGTGGGCATCTAGTGATGAGAATCATAGATGGATGGAGAGGTAGCGTTACTCAGTCGGCAGTCCTCGGACTTGTGTTCGACGACCTCGCCGCGGTGGAAGTCGTGATCGTCCTCCCCATCGTCGACAACGCCAGGGAATCAGCCCTCTCGGTCGTACCGCGATGCTGATGCCGCCGGATGCGTTGCCTAGATACTACTCCTTCCAGAATTTCTTCACAGCTTTCTAATAATATTGTGTACTGGAGTGTAAATAAAACGGACAACGAAGCCACCAGCTATTCCTCCAACCCCACGTCCTTCAGGCCCGCCCGCCACTTCTCCTGACGTTTCTTCGCTTCCGCCAAGCTGACGGTCCGCTTCACCTGAAATTCTGCACGGTTGAGCAATCACAAGCGTTCAAAACTAAATAAAAAACCCACCAGCATTCATACATTCTTCAAACTGCTTTTTCAGGTGCTCGCAGTTGCCCCATATCCTTCCAGCAAGGCCGGTTTCAGCGATGCAACGACGCAGCGCTTCGCTGAACGGCACACACGAGTCCGGGAGTGTCATGCAAAGAAATAGCGTCCAAAATTGACGACGCAGGCGGTTTATGCAGCAGGTTGCTTACTTCCATAACTGCGATTCATATGTCGGCCTGACCGTCCTTGTCCGCCAAAATGCATGCAAATCATTTAACCGTTCCCTAGTCTCACATTCATTCTGTATTGCAAAGAGACATACATGCTAGAACAACAAGCACAAACAACAATGCATCGAGTCACTCCCGTTCACAACTCCCCAATCTCCTAATCAGCACTCCCCCTCATCAACTCCTTCACCCTCCTGCCCTGGCTTCGTTCTCCCTTCACCACTCTCTCCTTTTCTTGACGAGCGTAGGAAATCTGCCCCTTCACTTCTCGACGCCTCGCTGCCGACTCGGATGTATCCCCGTCCTCGTCGTCACCGCTTTCATCCCGGTCCGAGTATCTTCGAGTGAGATACTTGATGAAGACCGAGTCGCCGGCGGCGAGCCTTCGCGCGAAGAAGGACTGCAAGTCCTCAGCGTTCTCTAGGGTCTCGAGCCTACGGAAGAACCTGCGCGCCTCGCTGTCAACCTCGGTTCCTGTCGAATACTTATCCCGAACTGCCTCGATGTCGGTGCTGGGCTCGTCGACAGGAGACGGCAGGTTCTCCTCCACTTGCTCGTCATCGATGAAGATGGCAACGCGGTGTCGGATCGGGCCGAAGCCAGTAGGAACCTGTGATCCCCTCAGCCCCTCGTTGGAGGTCAGATCGAGGACCTCAAGTTCTTCTAATTCTGCCAAAGACGCCGGTATCGTCGAGATTTTGTTGCCGCTGAGGTCCAAGTAAACCAGCCGCGGGAAAGTCGAGGCAAGGTTGCCTGGCACCGCGATCAGTCCGTTATTACCCTATCCAATAATTTAATATAATGGATTAATGCAAACACACCACATACAAGAAGCAAAGCGGTCAGATCGCTCAGCTTCGCCGCATCCACAGGGAGGGTGGTCAATCCCAGCCCCGTCAAATCCAGGAACCCAGACTTGCGACCCTCGTTGATGCGCTGTCGAACAGTAGGGGTATCCTCATCGGAGTTGTTCTTTGAATTCGGCAGGGATTTCTCGCTGTTTTGTCGAAGGCTCTTATCTCCTCGAGTCGCAGTTCGCGACGTAGAAGACGATCGGCCTCCACCCGGTCCTCCTGATCCTAAGTACATTCTTCGTGTGCGTGAGGAGGAACCTTTGGTGAAATTTTCGTGGCTTGAAAATGGAGCAACCTTTGCCTGCGCTCGAGCACATCTCGAACGGCCGATGGATGATCGAGGGCAAGATCGGGGCTGGCTCGTTTGGAGATGTTTACGCTGGCGTGGAGACGGAAACTGGCATCAAGGTGGCCGTCAAACGGGAGCTTGCGGCCTCGCCAATGCCGCAGTTGTTCAACGAATGTACGATAACCTTCAAATTCACGGCTGAACCGATCTTGCAAAAGCCGACATGTATGATGTGCTCTCCGGCTCCGAGGGCATCCCGAAGGTGTTCTACTTCGGAATCGAGGGGCCGTACAATGTCATGGTGATGGAGAGGCTGGGGCCGAGCCTGAAGGAGCTGCACAAGAATTCGACGAGCGCCAAAATTCCTCTCCGGACGGTCGTCTTTATCATCCCGCAGCTTATCCGACGCCTGCAAGCCGTTCACAACCGGGGCATCGTGTTCCGAGACGTCAAACCCGACCAGTTCTGCGTCGGGAGATACCAGGAAGATATATCCGACCGACCCACTGTGTACCTCATCGACTTTGGCCTGTCGACGTTCTATGTTGACCCCGCGACGGGCGAGCATGTGAAGAGTGTTAAACCCATTCGGAATATGTTAAAGACCGGCACTGCTCGTTATGCAAGCGTTAATGTGCACAAGGGCAAGATACACACGCGGCGGGATGATTTGGAAAGCCTGATATACGTGTTAATCGAGTTGGCCGCCGGGTGAGGCAGTAGTTCAGGAGGCAATGATTTTAATAGAAAGTAGGAAATTGCCATGGACCGGAGTCAACGCGCGAAATCCGCTTCAAGGCTGGCGGAAAATCGGGGTGCAAAAGAACGACATGAGCATTGCAGAAATAACCGAAGGTCTGCCATCCGAGTTTGGCACCATGTTGGAGTATGCGCGTGAGCTTCGTTTCTCGGAGGAACCAGATTACGAGGAGCTTATTAGACTCTTTGTGCGGCTTTTCGAAAACATTATATTGGAGGAAAAAGGGCCTTTAAAGTGGTCGTGAATACAAAGATTAAGTAGACTTTGTATTAAGGATGGATGTGGGCTGCTTGAGCCAAGAAAATTTGGAAATCACGAAGGCGATAAAATTTCTGTATTAGGATAAGTAGGAGGCCGACAAATGCTACATCATTTTCTTTTGGCGCGACAAGATAAAAAGTAAGGCCATCGAGAGCGACCGCTTATGGCCAAAACTCGAGACAAGGATTGCGGTCGAAAAGACCATATACATAAAACGAACGCTCAAACACAAGCTAATAACGCAACAACAAAAGTTTTTACCAAAATTGAATCCACATCATTCCTCACCACCATTCCAGCCAGCGGAGCCTTAGCCGAAACGTTCGGCCTCACTCTCTCCACCAACCCCGTCCTCCTCCGGCCGCCCCCCTCGACCATCCCTCCAAACAGTTCCCGCTCCACCATCCTGACCAAGCACGACACCTCCCTCAACTTCTTAGCCTTCCTTGCTGCCGCCATCAGCCGGCGCAAAGACGATGCCGACGGAACTGCCGGCTTCGGTTCCAACTTCTGCTCCCTTAGCGCCGGCGCCTCCACGACCTCCGCCAAAAATATCCCGTCCTCCCCATATCGAACGGCCCCATCCGTCACCGATCCTTTCCCAGCCTGTTCCTCCGAGCAGGTGTCAACCAAGACACCTCCCTTCGCCACCGAGCGCCTCAGAAAATCGAGCAAGCTCACGAGCTTGGGCTCGACCTCCTCCTTTGCCGCCACTGGTAAGAGGACGTTAGGCACCGCGGGAGTATGGCTGACGGCGGTCGAGAGCTTAGGCGCCGCGACGGGGATAATAGAGTTCGGAAGCATAGGTGCGGCGACGGCAAAACTCGGCAAGGTGACAGCGTGGACCGTGAGTGGCGAAACCGTCGACGGAAGGGGCATTGGAGACATCTTCGACCTCCGAGGCGACACTAAGCTCGAAGCCTCCAACCTCGGGCTGGGTACGTTGACCTTCGACGACTGCGTTGATAGCGATATACCGCCGGCCCCCGCGAGACCTTCCCATCTCTGCAGCCTCGCCGTCAAGTCTGCAACGAGAACCCTAAGCTGGTCTCGCTCCGCCGACACAGTCTGAAGCTCCTTCTTGCTATCGGCACCGTCCTTTCGAAGCAGGCGAACCTCGTTCTCGAGCGCGTCGATGTAGTCTTTCCTTCGCTCTCGGAAAGAGCGCGCCGACAGCTTGTTCCTGAGCTGCCGGCGCTCCTTAGCCGACAGGGCGGGGTCTTTAAGGAGGCGGTATTGGCGAGCAAGATCTTCGTCCATCGGTTTCTCGGGGATTGCGACGATTGGTTCGCCCGGAAGACCGTCATCAAAGTCTTCCTCATTAAAGTGGTGCGACCCGCGTCGGGTATCGTGGTCGAATTCGCCTTCGTCTTCCTCCTTCTTGACGGCCGCACGCGCGCTCCGTCTCTTCGGCGCGGTCCTCTTCGGTGCGGGTGACGGCGCGGCAACGGTCGCTGCTGCAAGGCTCGCCTTCGGCGGGCGCCCGCGCGGTCGCGGTTTCAAAGGTGGTAGGTCAACGACCGGCGGAGAGGTTACTGGCGGAGACGCAACGCAGTCGGAGGCCGTCGGCGACATGGGGGCCACGTCGAGGACGGCCGCGGCAGGAGGAAAGAGGGCAAAGGACAGCTCGCGATCGGCTTCGGCCGTCGGAAGCATCGACTGGTCGCTCATAATGAAGTCGTTCAGAGTGACTAGTGGGGTATCTGCCTCGAGTTTGGATGCGCCGGCGAACTCCAGGTCCTCAAACAGCGACTGCGTTCCCGATGCTGACGGGAATGGGCGCTGGTGAGTGGCGGATGCGAATGAATCAGAAGCGGTGGGGGAAACCGGAAGAGCCGGTGTGGCGGGGAAGACGGCGAAGGACAACTCGGTCTCTGGCTCGACGGAGGACCGCATGCTTTCACGATCGTCGCACATGAGATCGTCGAGGGTTATCAGCTCGGCCTTCGTGCCGTTGTCGAAGGCGGTAACAGGTGGGACTTCCGACGGGTTGCCCTGGTCCATCCACGAGAAGGAGATGAAGTCGGTGAAGTCGAAGTTGCCGTCCACCTCAGGCTGGAGGTTGTTGGGTCGGTCCATGTCGATCTGGGAGACGTCGCGACGGCTGCTTGGGAGAGTGACGCGTGGCCGACGGTCGCGGTGAATTTCGAACTTCGGCTTAGGGCGAAATGACTAATGGCGGACTGCCACTTCTGCGAACTTCTTCGGTCTCGGATTGACGTTCTGCCATAATACATTGTCCGCATCTACTTAGGCGTTACATCGGCCGGCAACACACAGAGCATGCTCGAGGCAGAATCCAATTGTATTCTTCACGTTCCGCTGGCTGTCGTTAACAGGTTCGGGTATCACGCGACCTTCCAACCTTAGACGTGCATCCTTCAGCTATCACCTTCCAGAGGTCGTCTGCCAAGGCCACCTACGGCGCCCGCGTCTGTGCTATACGTGCGCCGCTTGCTCGTTCCCACGCCACCCCGGCTATTATTTGCATCGTTGGTTTACGTAGTATTTAAAGGCTATTTCGATGGATTGAAGGAATATTGGTCAAACTTCAAACCCAACCATTGGCAAGGCCAACACTAACCATTCCCACATTGCACCTCTGGCGGCGTTTGCCGGGATGAATTTCTTATTCGACTCTTATTCCGCGTTGCGCGGGGAGAAGGGTCAGCCTCAGAATCCGAATGACACCATCGACAAGCTTACGGATCGCGTCGCTCACTCAAGCCTGCTTGAAGACCGGAGGGCAGCCGTGCTCGGTTTGAAAGGCATGGCAAGGGATTGGAAATTGGTCAGCGGTGGTCTTCGGATTCGTATTTGCAGAGTTTGATGACCGCCCACTTAACAGGACGTCGGCACAAAGGGCATTGATGTGCTGACCAAAGTTCTCCAGAATGATCGCCACGACATTGAGATATTGAGACCCACTTTAGAAACCCTCCAAATTTTGTGCTCGCAGGAAGATTCTTCTCCGACAAAAGGCGTGAGTGTCGGTTACGTTTATGTATGGCCTTACAACCACTTCCTAGTATGCGTCTCCCACCTCGCCTACGAACGACTCGCGTGATCTTGGCGTTATGTTCTCGGAAATCTTTGTAAAGACACCATCGAACGTAGCCCTCCTTTTGGATATTTTGGAAGAGAGTGATTACTACGTCCGCTTCAATACCGTGCAGCTGCTGTCAACTTTGTTGCAAAATCTGGGAGACCGTTTGCATGAGTCGATCCTTACAAGCCCTCTAGGGATCTCTCGCCTGATGGATTTGTTGGACGACCGCAAAGAAATCATTAGGAACGAAGGGCTTCTGCTGCTAATCTCGCTAACTCGGTCGAATGCGGAGATACAAAAGATCATTGCTTTTGAGAATGCGTTCGACCGACTTCTCCGCATTATTCGGGAAGAAGGTGCTACCGATGGCGGGATTATCGTGCAGGATTGTTTGACCCTCACGCTGAATTTGTTGCGGTATAATGTCTCTAATCAGGTACGCTTCAGCGCTTGAGTTAGTTCCTGACGATGTTGCGATCCTAGAACCTCTTTCGAGAAAGCAGTTGCATTCAACGTATCCCCTCTCTTCTTCTGTCCCGCATCGACGAAACCGACGACTCTTTGCCCTCACTGCCGCTTACTCACGAATCAAATCTCTGGTCAGAGCAGAAAATGGTCAACGCGGTTCTTATTTTCGAGCTCGTCCGTATCCTCGTTGGTCCCAACAACCCGAACACAGTTGTGAACCAGAATATCATTGTTCAAGCCGGTGTGTTTCAATCTCTTATGGATATCGCGCTTTCGGAGCGAACTCCTATCCGCGTTAAAGCCCAGGCGTTGTACGCTGTTGGGGAGGCAATGAGGGGCAGCCAAAACAGCCAGGATTTATTTGCGAAACATGTCGTGCAGCCGCCTGTCTTTGACGGCAAAAAGGATGGGAGACAAGCGAGCGCCGTTCCTGGAGGAGGGTTACCAAGGAGCGCCCTTATGACGGTGATCACGTCAGCGATAATGTCGAATGGCGACTTTGCTGTCAGGGCGGCGGCAACGTTCTGTTTTCAGGTATGGAACATTCTTTATCCTATCCTCGATCCCTTGTGCGCTAACAATAGCGAAAATTAGTCGTTTGTTCACAACAATCCGGACAACCAGCTTGCTCTCGCGGCGACCTTAACACCTCCCCCGCCTGACAACCCGAACGAAGATCAAGGAGGTAGAGTCTTTCCTTTTGCTAGTGATTTTTGACTATTGAGAGCAGAGCGTCCACAATCGCCTGGATCTCTTTTAGTAATGACAGTTCTCGAGTGGGAGACGGCGAAGCGGGATCCTTACAAGCTTTGGTTTGCGGCGGTGATGCTCTCACATATCATTCGCCAGAATCCTCAATGTCAAGAGTTGGCACTTGGAGTAAGATTTATGGACGATGGTAACTTCATTCAGACGAGCGTGGCAGTAATTCTTTTATTTTAAGGAGATGAGCCTATCTCTCTGCTACACAAAGTTATGTTCGCCTTACTTCAATCGGGGCGAGAGCAATTGGATACGAGGATCATGGTCGGAATAATGGAGCTTCTGTCGGTGTGGCTTTACGGCTGTTCCAGAGCTGTCAAAGAGTTTCTCAGCGAGGGCTCAAACCTGCAGTTTGTGAGATTGATCTGTTGGTGGCTATGCTGACTAATTTGTTAAGTTAATTGAGCAGATAAATCACTCGTCGGGTGTAGATCCGCTCGTACAGGGAATGGCGTCATATCTCTTGGCTCTCTGTCACGAGTTTAACGATGATTCCGAGCCGTCTTTCACACGGTTTGTTGAAAGAGAATTTAATGGAACCATTCGCCGTCCTGCTAATATCCTTGTATTAAGAGCGAGCTTATCGACATTGATTGTCAGCCGGATAGGCTTTGATGTATTTTCCAGCCGCATCGACCGTTTAAAAGAATCGAAGGCGTTTCAAAACATATCTCCCTATCTTCTTCCGGTGAGTGACGAAACGTAGGCGGGATCGTTGAGAGCGTTGACAGGAAAAGGAATCGAAGGGGTTGCCTGACGTTTATTTTGATGCCGCTTTCGCGGAAGTACTTAGGTCTACACATGGTATTATTGCTATATCAAGAGCAAATCTAATGCTGTGATAGAATCGTTAGTACGCGGCGTTGTCCAACCAAAGCCTAAGGAGCCCTCGAGAGCGAAAGAAGGTACGCCAGGCGAATGGTGACGAGTTGACATATCCCGGCAGACCTACAACAAAAGTCAATGATAGAGTCCTACCGTAATCTCATCGCTACACAGGACCGCGAACTCCAGGAGGTGCGAAGATCGCTAGCTGAAGCGGAGGCGAGACGGGTACACGAAGTAATGACGGCGTGACTTGACGGCGCTAATTTATGATTCAACCCAGACCGCAACTTTGATATCGCAACTGAACGTGCAAACGAACATGGTCAAGTCCTTGGAGCAATCTTTGGCCGAGACGTCCGAGAAACACCTAAAGCTTATGAGGGAACAAGACGACCTTCTGGTCTGTCTGGCAGAGAGTGACATGGCGATATCGCAGCTCAAGCAGAGATTGAGAGCCTTGGGTCAAGATGTGGAAAGTGACGGCGAGGATGAAGAAGAGGGTGAGGAGGACGAGGGCAGAATTGGAGCTGCCAAAGCTGCGATGGAGGAGCACCAATGAGACGCGAGATTGGTAAATAAGAGGGGCGGTTATATTGAACCGTTGCAAAATCGATATACTTAGAATTGCTATTACTACTAGAATGAGAAAATAAAGTAAGACTTGTATGTCGCAACCCCGCAGCAATGCTTCCTAGCGCCTAATCCAAACCCTCCGTCTACAAAAGTTGGATTAGTGACATTTTTCAAACAGTGCGTACCTCTCCAATGATAGATATCAGCTCCTTCACAAACCGCGCAATATCGTACGAACTGCTCGCAATCCGTTGCTTCAGCGTCTTGCTTTGTGGCTGGTCCACGATGGAAAGTCCGAGCTCATCGAGCTTTAAGTTGGCCGAGTTCAAATCCTGAAGAATGGGCTCCACACGGTCCCTCAACGCCTCCGACCCCGGGCTCGACATAGTCCGGTCCGACTCGCGGATGACGTCCCCCACGGTCTGCGTGATGCCTTGGATGATACTTTGGAAATCGTCCCCGTTCGCCGATTGCCGCATCGTGTGCAGGAGTGTTTGGATTGCCTGAACGATAAGATCTGTTTGGCGTTCGAGATAAACCTACACGGAGCACGCACACAATTAACTTCAGCCGCAAGCAGAAATCCTACCTTCAGGTCGTAGCTGCCATAGCTATCAGCCCCGTCGCTGAAGTTACGTTGGCTGTCTCCATTACCCGCCGGCCTGTCATCCCCGCCAAACTCCTGTCCGCCCTTCAGCTTTAAGAATTTGACCAGCTCCACAATAGTGGCGGTCAGATTCGACGCCGACCCCTCCATCAGAGCGACCGACGAGCTACCGACGTTCGTCGCGTGATTCTTGGCTGACTGCATCAAGCCCGTCAACGCCCCCGAAAGCTTCCCCTTAACTTCCTCCAGGCGGTCCTTCTCGGCCAACGTCAGCGAGTTGGACGACGTCTCGTATACCTCGGTATCCTCCGTGATGTTCTTGCATGCAATGACGATCGCCTTCATGGCGATTAGAACGCTAGAGGGCGTGTCGCTTCGGGCCGCCCGTAGCAAGTCGTCGACGGCGCCTTGATAGGCGCTTACGCGCGCACGGTCGATCACCCCGTTCGTGTCCTGATCCCGCGGGCTCAAGGCAGCGCCTATGAGAAAGCTTAAGCGAAACAAAACGAATGAAACGGCTCACTTGGGTAGGACGTTTTTGACGGCGTCTGGTCATCCTTCAGCCTCTTTCGAAGCGTGTCAATCTCCGCCGACATCTGATCGTTCTTCAGGGTAAGATCTTTGATTTCCTCAATTAAATTAGAGGCCTCCGTGCGAATATCATTGGACGTCTTACACCCATCGTCAACAATTTAACTCAAAGACGCTCAAACCTGTTGCTGGCTATTGAAATCCTCCTGCAGCAGGTCGTAATCTTCCTTCAGCCGCAAATGGTCCTCCTCCAGCTTCCTGTACGCATCCTGCAGATTTCGCTTGTCCTGAAAACGAGCGTTAAACAAAGATATGTTAACAAACTAATCCTACGTCAAACTCCCTTTCTAGATCCTCCATCCGTTGCCGCATAGACTCTATTTTCGCCTCGTAGTCGTTTCGCATCCGATCAAATACTTCCTGTACAGCCGTTATGGCCCATCAAGTTTACCCTTTATACCTGAGAAGGTCCTTTTGCCGACTCCACATCCCTCCCTCTGCCGTTAACCGCTTGCGACGATCCGGAAAGGCCCTAAATGCTGTGTGAGCACCGAGTCCGAAGAAGAAAAGTGAAGGAAGATCACACATACCGGCTCCTCCGAGAAAGGACCAGACGAGTCGAGGCTGTGGTTGGCCTGCAGCACCGTTATAAACTGCATCATACCAGGCTCTCACCAACCTGGCTAGAACCAAATTTGGTATCATAGGCCGTTACATAATGCGGAAACCGGCGCTCAATTTGGGACATGATATCGCTGGCGAAGTCCTTGAACGGAGCCGTCCCCATCGTCGCCAGCTTCTGCCGTGCCTGGTTGCGCTTCTGATGTAGGTCCGGCCTGATGGGCAGGAAAGGCACTAATTCTCATTTTTTAGATATCCATTCACATACCACATGCAAGCAACAGAGAAAAACTAACACTCATTTGCATGCCGAGTTCGTCGCTCAATTTCATCATAAACATCCGTGACGAGATCCAAGAGCTGCTGCTTCGATAGGCCGGACAACCTCTCCCTCGCCGAAATTCTCTGGTTCGACTTTGCACTCGCCAGCTGCCTCGGCGAGTTGAGGTAGGAGTCCAAGTAGGATCGCAGCGACTCGTACTGCTGTTCTGTGAAGTCCGACATGCCAGCTTGCTCTGTGGGATCCTGTGCCTACCACTAGTTATGGCGAGGAGGTGACAGTTGGTGACGTCTTCAAGCCGCTGACGTGTGACATTCAACGAAGCGGCCACTCTCAGGTCGTGTCGGCCACTGTGGTAGCCGGCCTCTGACAACCTTAAATAAGGAAATGACCTTCGAAAAACGAGCCATGAAGCTAGAAGCGTGATCCCGTTGTTGATAAGACCGATCGAGGCCACTCTAAGGCGCGCTCGTCAACAATCGAGGACACGCTTGTGGCGCAGGCATAACAGCAATTCTACATTCTGCGGCCTGTTATGCGGCTAGAAACTAGCAAAGTGGCTTGCCTTGACGGTGTCGGTACTTGACGAACTGCACAGGTCTATTGTGGGAGAAACTGAACAGCGACCACGTCTCTTCGCAGAGGCGGTACTTGGTATGCTTGTTGGGACGGAAGCCGGAGAGTTTGCGCGTTCCGTGCGAGCTAGGCGACGCCAATTAGGCTGTTGCCAACAGATCCTATCGGTCTGCAGAAGACACAAGTCTTGATGATGGTGTGGGTACTCCCACTCCCATTACCATAGTGACAACGACAACGGAATAAACTCGGCTCGCATTGAACATTTGGTTGGACACAGCAACATGACGTGGGATAAGTTTTAGCCGTCTGCAGGCAACAGCTGTCCGTAAGCAACCTGACACGTTTTCTGCAAGCTCTTTTGCGAGACGTGTCCCATATCTCGTTCTTTGCATGGCATGCGCCCGCGTAGTGTTCGCAATGGTATGGTCTCGGTACGGTTTTGGAATGTCGATTCAGAATGAACGCCTTCCCGATTCCGTTCCGGCGTGGGGCGGCACGGAATGACCCTGGTTCTGGTTCTGTACCATCAGGATACGGTATGTCGAGCACCACCTACTGATTGCCCATTGTCAGTGGGAGGACAATCTGGCCATCCCTCGTGGTAGTCAGTGACCTCTTCCTGCCGTGCTATACCTAGGACCACCCGCAGGCTAACTCCAAGCGGATTGACTGGGTGCTGTATGACCAAAGTGGCTTGAAAAATCACCGATCCAGCTTTCCGATAACCTCTGCGGGACAATCTGACTGGAGGGCAACTGTGCCTCCAGAGACAAAGCAACCTATATTCCGATGGAGAAGAGCAAGTATGGGGCCGAGTCACGTTTCAATCCCAGGTAGGTACAGACCATCCCGACAAGGGAGGCCCTTCCTCCTGGAGAGGTATCGTCACCTCTGCTGAGCGACTGCATTTTTTACCTCTACTATTAGTGACCAACAGGTGAAGTGAACTGAAGTGATTTATTAACTAGATAACGTGTCGGACGGCGTTGTTGTCTACATTTTGACTCGCATTGTAATGTGATAAAATGATCTTTAAATGAGTTGGGATAAAAAGTGAAGTTGCGAAGACTAGAATTTGAACACAACACACAACGTCATGGTCGAAAATGGACTTAGTAGTCACGAGTCCAACAGTAGTAATTAAAATCCTAATGTTTGCCGATTTGAATGACAAATTGTGATGTTTTAGCTGGTGTACAAGCCTTGTGAGGAGTCTGGCCGCAACTTGCAGGGTGGCACCGCCCATCGCCGCCCCCAGGTTGTGGACAGTGCCTTCGCCATCATGAATCTCCTGACCCAAAACGTTATTGCACCTCCTGGTACTCCTCCCTGTCAACACGCCCCCATACCTGGTGCTCAAGAACTTTAACCTCTCCCGTGCGAGGAGTCTTCATTACCTTTCATGGCGACCGCTTACGGCGAAGCGAACTAAAAAAAAATGCATAACGGTGGTTGACGCGGGAACCAGTTTTTTCCAAATAAAGAAAAGATAAAAAAGTGAACGTTAACAACAATAGCGGTGATGACTGACTAAAAGAAGATCCGACAACGGCAGGATTCGAACCTGCGCTCCCAAAGGGAACTGCCTTAGCAGGGCAGCGCGTTAACCACTCCGCCACGTTGTCATAAAAATGAACCCGTTAGATGCGATTTTGTCAAATGCGAGGGGTCCTGCTGAACCCAAATGGTGTCTTCCGAAATTTAAATTCTCCTATTGTGAAAATAAAATAAAAGGGAGTCCTACTTAGACAAAAACGTCTGCCGGCTGGTGACTAAGGACTTGGCGGGCCACCCCTCAGATCAGAGCGACGGAAATACGACGGAAAACAATAGTGGAGGCGACGTATTGAAGCAAAGCGCTGGTGGGCCGACAACATATTCACAAGGCGGGTTAAGAAGGATAATGCGAGGGGCACTAAAACCAAAAACATCGAGGGCAAAGGGGATGAAACAATGTTCTCGGTCTCGACATATTGTAGCGTACTTGGCGAGCTTGGTCATTTCAGCTGCGGCGGCTGTGTGTCCAACAACCGTCGTGGCCGTGACAGCGGAGCGAAGCGGGCTTGAGATGGTGACGTTGAGACAGGTAGGGAGGCCGCCATCCCCGAAGGCCAGGAGAATGTCCGCCGGGCGGAGGCCACTGCCGCGGCCTGTGTTTGTGCCAAGGAAGCCGACGGGAGCGTCTTCGCGGGATTGAATGCCGGTGAGGGTGAGAAGGGAATGCAGGGCGTGTTGGACGTTGGCGTGGCGGGCTGTGCCCGAGCGGCATGATAGGGCGTGGTAGCCGTAGACGTCGAGAGGCTGTTGACACTGGGCGCAGGTGACACCAGGCGGGAAGAGGGGCACCAGCAGGCGAAGGCGGATGGCAACACGGAAAGCGGGAGGAGAGAGGGTCTGGCTGAGGCCGGGGGCGGGGAAAGCATTGAACCAAGCTGAGGCATGGGGGGAAGAGATCGTCTGGAGGATGAGGCGACGGTGACGGCTGTCGGAGGCGTCGTGTTGGCTCAAAGAGGCCTCAATGTGGGCGCGTCGAACCATGCAGAGTAGATCTGCCATTGTGCGTTGGGTTGATGCGGTGGAGGCAGATATAGCTTTGGCAAGGGTGGGCGGGCC
>JADGJL010000771.1:0-14105 GCA_027600665.1 Irineochytrium annulatum
GCCCCAAGAGCCCCGGCCGGTTCTCGTTCACGCTCTTCCGCCGCAGCCCGTCCAAGGGGGCCGTCGTCGCGAGCGCCTCGAGCTCCGTGAAGGAGGTCGTGGCCGCCGCCGAGGAGAAGGCGGAGGAGAAGAAGGAGGAGGTCAAGGCCGAGGTCGCCGCCGCGGTTGAGGCCGTCGAGGCCAAGGCTGAGGAGGTCAAGGCCGAGGTCGAGGTCGCGGCTGTCGAGGCCGAGGCCAAGGTCGAGGCCGTTGTGGCTGAGGCTGAGGCCAAGGTCGAGGAGGTCAAGGCGGAGGCCGTTGTTGAGGAGAAGGCCGTCGTCGCCGAGGTTGAGACCAAGGTAATTCCCAGTTCCTGTTCCCCAGGCTTTGAAAAACCGTAAAGCTAAAAATAATTGTTTGTTGTGTCTCGATTATAGGCCGAGGAGGTCAAGGTCGAGGCCGTCGCCGCCGAGACCACGGTCGTCGCCCAGGTCGAAGCCACCGCCTCCGCTGCCGTCGAGAAGGTCGAGGAGACCGCCGTCGCCGTCACGGCCGCCGCCAGCGCAACGGTCGAGAAGGCGAAGAAGGTCAACGTCTTCAGCAGGATCTTCTCCGTCAAGAAGAAGTCGCCCGCCCCGACCCCGGCTGCCACCGCCGCCAAGCCGGCCGCCGCTGTGGTTGTCGAGGAGACCAAGGAGGAGGCGGAGGAGACCGCCGTCGCCGCTGCTGCCGAGGAGACCGCTGTCGTCGCCCCTGCTGCTGCTGCTGCTGAGGAGGCCGCCCCCGTCGTCGCTGACGCCGAGGCCGTCGCTGTCGTCGTTGAGACGACGGAGGTCAAGGTCGAGGAGACGACGACCGTCGTTGTCGCCGCCACCGAGGAGTCCGCCCCTGCCCCCGTCGAGGCCGCCGAGGCCGTCGCCGTCGTTGAGACCACCGAGGTCAAGGTTGAGGAGGCGGTCGCCGTCGCCGCTGTCGAGGAGTCCGCCGCCGCCGTTGTTGAAACCGAGGCCCCGGCCCCGGCCGCCGTCGAGGCCGCCCCCGTCGTGGAGGAGGTCAAGAAGTCGATCGACGTCGCGGCCGAGGCCAAGACCGACAAGGCCGAGAAGCGCAAGTCCGGCTTCAAGTTCGGCTCGCTGTTCCGCAAGGCCGACAAGGCCGACAAGGCCGCGACGTCGTCCGCCAAGAAGGTCGAGGCCGTTGCCGAGGAGGTCGCGGAGGAGGCTAAGGAGGCGGTCGCTGCTGAGGGTGAGGAGGTCAAGGCCGAGGTTGCCGAGGCCACGGAGGTTGTCGAGGCTACGGTACGCCGACCTTCCTTCTTATTCTTTACTTTGAGAATTATTTTTTTTGTTGCTGACGATGTGTAAAAAGGCCGAAGTTGTCGCCGTCGACGCTGCCGTTGCGGTCGAGAAGACGGAGGAGGCTGTCGTCGCTGAAGTCGCCAAGGTCGAGGTGAGAAATCTCCATTTATCTTGAATAACTTTTTTCGTATTTCTGACATGATCTGTTGATATATAGACCGAGGCCGTTGCCACCGAGACCGTCGTTGTCGAGAAGGTCGAGGAGGTCGCCACCGCGGCCGTCGTCGAGGTTGAGGCCACCGCTTCCGCCGTTGCCGAGAAGGTCGAGGAGGCCGCCAAGACCGAGAAGAAGAACAAGAGGTTCAGCTTGTTCAAGGGCTTCACGATCAAGAAGAAGGAGGGCTCCTCGTCGTCCACGTAGGCTTTTTTATATTTGGGCCGCATTGTGGCGAAGCACCGGGGGCTAACGCAGTACCATTACCAACAGCGACAAGAAGGAGGCCGTCGCTGAGGAGGCCGCTGTTGAGGAGTCGAAGGCCGAGGAGGCCGCCCCTGCCGTTGTCGAGGAGGCCGCCGCCGTTGTCGTCGAGGAGGCGAAGGTCGAGGAGGTCGCCGTTGTTGAGGCCGCCGCGCCCGTTGTCGAGGCTGCCGTTGTCGAGACGGAGACTAAGGTCGAGGAGACCACCGCCGTCGAGACGAAGGTGGAGGAGGTCGTCGTCGTTGCCGAGGCGAAGGAGACCGTTGTCGCGGAGGCCGTTGTTGAGGAGGTTAAGACCGAGGTGAGTTAATAAGTACTGCCCTTGATTTTGCATACGTGGTGTTAATCTCTTCGGTGACAGACCGTCACCGAGACCGTTACGGAGACCGTCACCGAGACCGTGGTCGAGGAAAAGGCTGAGGCTTAATCTAGTCACACTCCCGTTCTCTCCCTGTGTGCGACCACCTTAAAAATCCCGACCCTCCCCTCCTCCACGACTCCCCGCCTTGCCATTGCCGTCTCGTTCCCGTTACCTCACTGCTTTCTCGTCATCCCACTGGCTTTTGCCCTGTTGACCTCACCGTTTATTATTTCTCTTATGCCTCTCCCTGCAAGTTGTGACTTTCGTGTTCATAACCCCTTATGCTTTACCGGTATTTTTTTTTTTTTTTTTTCGATTTATAATGTGTTGATTTCTTGGACTATTGCTCGATGGTCATGTTGCGCGCGCCCCTTAACGGGTGCGCCACTCGGCTGACGGCACGTCCTCCTTCCCTACCATTAGCTTCTGTCGTTCTTTTGCGTTTATGTTTTATGATGCGACAACGACATTACCCCCTCCCTCTCCCCTTGCGTTGTTTTCTGTTTCCTTTGCGGATGCCGGTTCTGCGGATTGGATTGCGTGATTGGACTTTGTGAGCCGAATGTTGCTTGTTTATATTTCCGTTGTGTTTGAGCGTGGTTTGTAGTTGAAGGAGGGTTTCTATGCTTTTCTTCCTCATCACTCTCGACTCGGAAGGTTGACATCCGGATGTGCTAGTTCTGTCGCCTCTTCAAGTTTAAACCTTCCTTTTAAAATCATCCACTTAGCTATTCTGTAGTCTCCCGCTGTGCCTCTTTCTGTTTTACGTAAGGGTTATGATGGAGCCGTGCGCCAGGGATTGGTTTTGTTACTTCTGCTTTCTGCGTCTCGATTTGCTCCTACTTCTCTGATCTGTTTGTTGCATCTCATCATCAATATAGAATAAAAGCCCCGTTAAAAATCCATTGTATATTTTGCCCTTACTGTTCGTCATTTGACCTTTAGCACATATCGACCTGCATTGCACCTGTATTGCAATCAGAAAGGAAGGCATCTGGTCGGTTGTGCTTCGGAAATTACGCAGAGAACTAGGGTCGCGGCGTTAAAGCCGCACTAATTAAGGCAGCTTCCAGAGAACCGGAGAATCAAGGTGTGCTCCCACTGAAATTCAGAAATAGATATCAGTGCACATACTGGCTAGCGTCGCCGCGGCTACCGACGAGGGAAATAGCCATGAGGACTCCCCTGAATACCAAGCGCCGGTCGCTTCGCAATAAGCGCGCCGGCAAACGATACGAAGTGTCCATGTGTGCTGGACCAAGGGAAACATTACTTCAATCACAAATTGATATGAATCCTGCTTAATGAGCTAAGGCCACCAGGATAACTCGGAGAGGAAGGGCAACTTGCTGCATTAGCTGGAAAGAAGGCTCGGTGAGGCACGTAGTGGCGGTGAAGTGGAAGTGAAGCAAGTTTGACCGAGACACGTCACATAAGCATATATAAACACTATCTGGACTCCCCGAACCATCATCAACACCAACGGCCTGCAACCATCTCAACAATGCTCTTCTCGACCCTCCTTGCCGTCGCCTCCATCTCGGCCGTCGCCGTCGCAGAGTCGTACTCCAACGAGCGCGACTGCTCGACCTCAAGTGGCTCCTTCCAAGGCCAGAACTACAAGTGCGACGCGTCCGGCGACGTGACCGTCTTCTACCAATGCGATCATGGCAAGTGGGTCCGCATGCCCTGCGCTGCCGGCACCGTCTGCGACGTCGAGCCGTGGCTTCAGTACCGTCAAAGCCCGTGTGTGGCCGACTACCACCCTTCGCACGGCAGATACGCGCCGGAGCCGCCGGCTTACAGCCCAAAGAAGCCCGCCTACACTCCCACGTACGCGCCGAAGAAGCCGTCCTACACTCCATCGAAGCCTTCGTACACTCCCGCTAAGCCGAGCTACACGCCGAGCTACATGCCCCCGACTCCGACTTACACACCCTCGAAGCCCAGCTACACTCCCTTGAAGCCTAGCTACACGCCCTCGAAGCCGAGCTACCCTCCGTCAAAGCCCAGCTACACGCCTTCCTACGGCGAAGAGGGTGACTGCTCGACCTCCGCCGGCTCGTGGAAGGGCCAGAACTACAAGTGTGATGAGTCCGGCGAGAGTTCGGTCTTCTACCAGTGTGATCACGGCGAATGGGTTGAGATGAGGTGCGCGGCTGGCACCGAGTGCAGCATCGACCCTTGGCTGCAGTACCACCAGAGCCCGTGCGTGACGGCCTCTGACTACGGCTACGGCTACAGGAAGTGAAGGAAGCAGACAGCCGACGACTTTTCTTGATGAACTTCATTGCTCATTTTGTATTGTATTTCATCTTTCCAAACCGATGCTTCAGCTTCATTCCTAACCCCGCCATATTTTGATACTTTAAGTTTATGTGAACGCTGAATAAACGTTAACAATTACAAATGACCTTCGACCAACGATTGAAATTCTTTAATGTGTGGAAGAGCAAACATGTTGCGAGGGATTCGGAAGACGGAGGCTCTCACCTGAGCCAACCATTGGGATGTTGAAGCGAGTCCACCACGTCTTGTCGATGTGGATGTCGACAAGAACAATGCGATTTCGCCGAGCATGTTACTCGTGGGTCAGAACCGACCTCTCTCGCCAATCCGGCCCTTCTATTACGTGTAAAAAGAGTGAAAAAAAATTGCGCGGATATGCCTCGTGGAAGCGTGAGGGTGGTGACCGCTTTTCCCTTGACAATGCGACTTGTTGAAGACGGCTTGCGGGCGGGACGAGGTAGGCGCGAGCGAGTAAAAGGCGTTGTAACTCGCGTTGCTGGCCGCATAGCTTGGCTCGGGCAATACGAGCGTCAGGAAGGTAGCTGTTGTTTTCGTAATACTTTTGGAAGGAGTCTGTGTCTGCGCACAAGATGCAGCGCCTGCCATGACACCGCGAGGCTTACGGTATCGCCACGAGGCCCCATGAGGACATATTCCTACGTCGTCCTGAAAGTAGGGATCACAAACTTGGCTCGAATTAAGGCTCGGGTGAGAGTTCGTAGCCCGCTTGCCAGCCATAATAAATCTCCGTGTGCTGATGTTGATGTCTTTGGAGTTCAAGACACCATTGCGACCACCAATGGCTATCAAAAGGGCTGGAGCAGAAATGAAAGTAAGCGACCAAATGTAAAGGAGCAGTCCATTGAAAAAACATACCACAACGTCCTGGCCGTTGATAGTCTGGCAGAGAGGTCGATGCCGCCCAAGTACGTGATGAGGTCAAGATTGGTAGCCAGGGATAAGTAATACCTAAGGGCGTTAACATGCTGCCAGACCTCCTTCTGAGTTATCCTGGGTTATCGCGAAGGTGCTGAAGCAGGCCAGCAGATCCGAGGCAGCGTGCGCCAACCTCTTGTTGGTAAGGCCGGAACGTGCGCAACCTGTTGGCTCGTTACGGTCTCTATTTCACGCGAGGTCAGCAAGTGGCCGAAGAAAAAGCGAGGATCGAGCACTCACGGGCGGCCGTCGAACCGAGGTGAGCATTGGCCCACCCTCTGCGGTCAGGTCTGTATCGTACAGTCTGTGAAAGCAACGCAACACAACGAGAACCATGAATGCAGCATACGCAAAGATCTATATTTCCATGCTAATCTACCGAACAGCAAACACAAACGAAACAAGCTCCCAAACTCAACTACTCTTCCCTAGGACGCATCCTGTACGGCGGCGGGACCTCCGAGCCCACCGGCAGCCGTAACGCGCCGGCAGAACCCGCCTGTCTCGTCGACGACGATAACGGCGGCGCGTTTGCCGCAATATTAGGCAAGCGCTCGGCCTTCAGGTGTTTGATCATCGACGCGAGGAGATCCCGCCCTGACGGCGACTCTATCCCGAGCCGGTCCCGCATCGCGTCGTGCGTGAGCGCCAACAGGGCCGGGCCGTCGACCTGGTTCTCTATGAATTTAAAAAGCAAATATTAGAGTTTGCTTGTGCATTTTATGAAGAAGCTACGAAAGTCGAACGCCAAAGTCAAACGAACCGATGAAGCTCTTGATCCACCGCCTCCCAAACTCCGTCTCCCCGATCCACCCGACACAGTCCATCACCGTCCACGCCCTCGGATCCCAACCCCTTGATGACGACGCCCCCGACCGCGACGTCGAGCTGCCTTCCGCGTCCACGCTTCCGCTCTTGTCAGCCCCCGCACCGCCGGAAATAACGGCCACGCCGTCCCAGAAGCTAGAGGTGAAGGATGTTGAGTGGGTCGCGTCGTCCAACGTGAGACCGGGCGAATGGTTTAGGTCCGATGCTGGTGTCGGCTCGGCGGCGGGGGCGAGGGACGAGCGGCGCGGCGGTGCCGACTTGGACGGCTCTTCCCTCGGGCCGCCCGGCGCGAGGGGTTCGACCTGTGGCGTCTGCAGGGGGTATACCTTTATGTCGGGGGGGAACTTATCGTCGCCGGGGGTTGGATGCGGCAGGGACACCTCCGTCGGGGAACTGGCAGCGTTCTCGAATATCGCGGGAGCCATCATATGTTGCAGATGGGGCTGTTGCTGAACGCCGTAGGGGTCGTAGGGGTATGCATAGGCGTAAGGGTTCGGCGCCACCGGCGGTATAGGGGAGCCGCTCGAGGCCGAACTGACGGCGGCGGTGGGTGCCTGTTGCTGAAGGTATTGCTGTTGCTGGGAAATATACTGCGAGCATGGCGGGAAGCTTATTGCTACGTGATCGTGAAAGAGCGCCGGCGTGTCGCTGTACCGGTGGTGCTGCTGTGACCGGACGGCTCCAGCGACTCGCGAGCCCTGCGGCGGGGAGTGAGGCGCTGGCGCACCGAAGAAGGAGGAGGCGAGGCCCGAGTCGTACTGGGCGGTGGAAGCCGGGCCCCAGCTGTGGATGTGGTGATTTGTAGCCATCGTGGCTGGCTGTGGTTGTGGTGAGGTACTTAACGGACTCATTGGATTAACAGGCGAGGCTGCCGTCGGAGAGGACGGATGGTACGCTTGGTAAGCCGCGAAGGAGACGTCTCGAGGATGAACGTCCTCATAGGACAGGTTCGAGTTGGATCCCTGATTCCCAGGTCGTGGTACAGAAGCCACGGGAGAGCCGGCCGATGCGCCTGCGTCGAAAGTTGCCACGGGTCCCACGTCCACAGCCGATCCCGGCTGAGGCGTCCTTCGCTCATCGCGGTCGTGGTAGTCAACGATCAAAAAGTGCGGGTCCGACGGTCCCGGGCCGACATCCGCGGCATCCCTTGTGACAGAGACTCTGGTGGCCCGGGACCCGGCCTCGCTGTCGCCGTCGGAGCTGTCTTTCGGCCCAGGACCGCGACCCCGTTTGTTCGTGATGAAGTAGGTGACGATGACGGCCAGCAGAACCAGGACCCCAACGCCGATGGTGATGGGGAATCCGATGACCTCGACCAGCGATGAAGACAAGTCCATCGGGGTGGTGGACGTGGTGCAGACGGGAGATTTTGACGACCATCCATTATGAAGGTGCTACCTTCTTTTCTTTTTCAGCATAGTTTCTCGTCGAGATAATTGCTGTCCGCTAAAGTTCGAACAAAAGAAAAAAATAAAAACTTAATGAATAAAAGGAAATAATTGATGACGCCATTACTCCATCGGCACGAAAGGGCCACGAGCTGTTAGGCAAAGAGAGTGAGTTTAACGCACGGAAACGTTAGGTTGTAAGAGGCGTAAAAAGGGTCTAAAAGCAAATGGATAATGAGGAGCTGCACTTCTTGCAGCCGAACAAATTTGATAGAACTCCGTACAGACCGCGCCCAGCGCGTCTCCCACACGCGAAGTCTTCACCTTACGAACCCCTCCGCATGCACGATTCTCTTCTCAAACACGCCGCTCTCCCTCATCACAGCCTGCGTGAACGACGCCGGCCCGCAAGTGTACACCGATACGTCGCCCTCAACCTCTCCCCTCCACCTGGCCATCAGCGCCTTGACATCTACCCTGCCGCGCCCGCCACCGGTGCGATGCAGCGTAACCTCCCTCAGGCAGCCCTCCGTAACCTTAAGCTCCTCCATCTCCCTCCAAGCCTCTACCTCCTCCGACCCGCCGTCGTGCGTCGTCCAGAGCATGCGGACATCCGGCCGGGGCGTGTGCGCCAGGCACGCGCGCGCGATGACGAGACCGCCCGAGACGCCGGAGCCGGCGCAGACGATCAGGACCGTGGTGGAGCTGAGGAAGTTGCGCGGGAGCGTCCCGAAGGGGCCTTGAACCAGGCACGGGATCGAGAGGTCGTGGGCGGCCGAGTCGCCCGAGACGTGCTCGGTGGAGACGACGAAGGCGGTGTCTGTGGAGGTGACGGCGGCCTTCTTGTCGTCCCCTTTTCCGTCGGCGGCGTCGTCCGTGGTCAGCTCGACGAACACGGACTTCAGCGGGAGTTTCGCTGCCGAAGCCCCCGCCAACGCCTCGAGCGCTTTGGTCCAGCTGCCGACCCGCTCGGACGGCTTCACAAGTATTTCGACGTCCCCGCCGCGCGCGGCACCGGCGTGCGTGTGGTGGACAGTGATGATGGTGAAGGGGTGGAACTACAAAGATTAAAGGAGAAATATAAGTACGACAAATTTTGTAGACAAGCAAAGGGAAAACAAAAAGAAAACAACGGCAGCACCTTGATCCTGTCGATCGAGGGCACGTTGAGGGAGATCCACTGGCCGGGTTGGAGGCGGCGAGCAGTGAGACCAGAGATCGCCACGCGGATGTAGTTGTTCCGCTCGCGAGTGATGCTCGTGATGGTGGTGCGCTTGCCGGCAGTGACGTAGAAGACGCGCTTGACGCCGTCGACGGCGTACATGAGGATGCCCGGGAGGACGAAGTAGAACGCGGTGGAGCTGTGCGCGGAACAAAAAAAAAAAAAAAAAATGCATTAGGACGCGTGGTACGGACCCTAGCACGAGGCACTCACGCGTGCAGGGAAATTGCGATGATGGCAAAGAGAACAAGAAGGTGGTTAATGTAGAACCAGGCGTAGCTGCGGCGACGGATGAACGAGAACGAGTTGAAGGCGACCCAGATGAAGATGGTCGTGCCGACGAGGCCTAGGATGCCCATGTACGCGTGCCACGTCCGCATGTCGGACGGAATGTCAACGAGGAAGAGCTTTTTGAGGTACTTGGACTTGTTGGCGCTCGTCAAGCCGGTTTGGAAGGTGGAGATAGTGTACAAGACGAAGTGGACGACGCCAAATACGACTGTGAGTTCCGTTAGCTCGCCAGTCACTCATTTGGAAGAGAATCGGAAACTCACCGGTCCAAGCTCCAGACACCTTGTGGAATTTGAGGCCGTCATCGAAGTTGACGTTGAGCGCCTGGGCGAGAACGTTGTCGCGAGAGGTGGGGAAAAGGGTAAGGCCCAACTGAACAGAGGCGACTGATCCCATCGCAGCATCTGCAATGTGATTAAAGACGCGTTAGTGTGTACCATTTGCAAACAAACGGGTACATACATGAAGCTCGCCAAGTCCTGCTTCCCATCTGCACATACCAAAACCAGAAGGTCCACGCCTGGAAACTGGCGACGGCACACCACAGCAGCGCCAACGGCAGCGAAAGGGAGAGAAGTGCGGTCTTGCCCTTGAACCCGAGCGTGAACCTTTTGTGTCGCAGAGGATGGGTTGAGATAAAGGGCACACGGTCCATGATGGCGATGAGCACGGCCAGCCCAAGGAGGAAACCATAGTAGGCAAAAAAGTGAACCTTGAGCGCGCCGGCCTGATTATCGCCCTCAGTGGTCTGTGATAAAAAAAAAAAAAAAAGGAGTAGTAAGTCTTTTAGTACAAAGGATATTGACCAGAGCGTGGTCGCGCGTAGTTAGAACCAATGTAAACTCCAGAGCGCCCGCCCTAAGTCCTCCAGCCGTAGCTCACCAACACTTACATAAGCGATCCATTTCGTTGTCGAGGGGTTGTTTATAAGGACCCACGAGATCGCCGGCGCGACGACGAACAGCACGGCCGCGACGGTGGATGAGATCATGATGGAGAACGGAGTATAGAGGCCCTTTGAGGTTTCCTAGACGGTCGGGGCGTCGGGATCGTCGCGAGCACCGAGACGGATTTCCGGGGAAGGTAACTAACTGTACAAATGGGGACTCCAAGCGACAGCGACGCGTAAAGGTGGGGCTCCCACCAAGTCCCGTCGAGTGCCCTTTTAAGATACAACAGCGCGTCCTGGCGTAAATAGCGCAATGGTGAGTGTCCGAGCCCGGGCTCGGCCTCCTGCGAGCAATCAGCTGCCGACCCAAACGCTACTCTAACACTTTAGTGCCTTCGGGATTTCGCTGACCAACGGCAAGCACCCGGTAGGGCTCCACCGTCGCGTGTGATGCTGAGGGCTCATTGGGGCCTCGGTTGCCCGACATCTGCTTCTGGCGGAGACTCTACGATTTAGGCGAGATAACGATGGTAATTGCGACGTTCCAGCAGTTGTCTCAGCGGGTATCTGAGACGAGTGCAGCCTTGCACAACCAACACCAGCCGACGCGATCGGCGAGGAGCCCGCGACCATGCTCGCATGACGGCCAGCACCCTGTGGGCTTATGGGACGGTGGATCGCAAGAGCCACTGGCGCGATGACGGCCTCGCGAAGGTGGGGAGTTCTTCTCAAGACAGCGATGGGGGCGTGGGCGATCCGACGGGCTCGCGCGCGTTGCAAGCCTGGATGATGATAAGGGGCACGACTTAGAACGTTTGAGCAGCTGTTTTCATAAAGTGTTTTACTTCCCAGCAACCAATCCCTGAAGGATGGAAGCATAAGAGAGTATAAAATAAATACCAGGACAAATCCGTCAATTAGAAACAAATGAGAACGAAAGCACTCTGCGACTAGGACTGCCCAAGTGTCCCGTCTCGTCCACCCTTTTCTAATGTGACACTTTTATTTACTTGTTACCAGAATCCTACATTAGTTTACCCATGTAAAGTTTAAACGAATAACAGTAACCCGGTAAGGAGTAGCGAGGAGGAAACGTCGCACTTCAAAGCTTCATCCAAAATCGCCTTCGCACTTGAGAAAGTTTGTTCATAAATCAAACAAGAATCCGAGCGGGATTACTAGGCCGCCCGAACACCTGCAAGCCGAGGGCGCAATGATATTAAATTACTTGAAGAAGCCGGTGTTGCTCTTGACGTAAGAGCCCGCGACGCCCTGGAGCACGCCTGTGCCCGCCACGTTCTTGACGGCTTCGTTGCGAGCGT
The DNA here is from genome assembly GCA_027600665.1 of Irineochytrium annulatum. Taxonomy (NCBI): domain Eukaryota; kingdom Fungi; phylum Chytridiomycota; class Chytridiomycetes; order Chytridiales; family Chytridiaceae; genus Irineochytrium; species Irineochytrium annulatum. The sequence continues at coordinate 11,282 of JADGJL010000771.1, forward strand.
CGTCGACCGTGAGGCCCTTGACGCGGTAGTAGTAGTGCGTAGTGCGGTAGAGGTACCTATGAGACGACAAGTTAAAATGTGGGCTCGCAGCAGAGGGCCTTGACAGGGTCATGAGTACTTACGCGGAGAAAAGTCCAAGGAGGATCCAGCAGCCCGAGTTGACGCAGCAAATAACACCGGCGAGGTAGGCGTCGGCTTTAGTTTGTTAAAAGGTTAATATGAGGAGAACGTCGTTGGCTGCAACTCAGTTGTGTCTTACCCGTGACGATGGAGATAGTGTTAATGATCCCTGCCGACCCGGAGCTCGGGATCCCAACGATCATGTAGAAGATAAACAACACGTTCCAGCCGCCGAAGAAGAAGTACATGTAGAACAACATGGACGAATCCTTCCTGTACGCGTTGTAGACGGGCCTGTACCATAGGAAGAAGGACGCGATTAGGACGCCGAGGAGGTACATGATGCTGACGCCGAAGTCCTTGGCGCCCGTTGTGTTGCCCTGGACGTGTGAGACCATGATAGAGAAACACGCGCACGAGTTCACGGCCAGAGCCAGGATGAGAAGCCACCACGATTGGAACATGAGCTTCATCGTCGTGCGGTTCGCGGGAGGGATGTCCACCTGCAATCAACAACGCGCGTTAGAAACACTTCCTGCAGTCGCTCATGAGTTAAGAACTCACGTTGATCTTGTGGTACATCATGGGCCAGCACCATGGGAAGTTCGGTATCCGCGGGTTCGACAGCCTTTGTGCCTCCTCCAGCTGTGCTTCCTTCTTCTTCAATTCGGCCTCCTTCTTCGCGAGCTCCTGCTCCTTCTTGCTTAGCGCCGAAGCCGCCCCTTTCCCCTTCCTGCCCGCCTCAAGGTCATCGTCCTCCCCTTGCACCTGCAGCTCCGCGCCCTCGTCCTTCGCTGCCGCCTTGCCGAACGAGAACGTAAATGGGTTCTTTGGCGCAAACGAGAACCACTTGGACTCGCCCGCTGGCGCCGCGGCCGTGTCCGCCGCGGCGGTCGACGCGTCCGAAAGCGGGGAGGACGAGGAGCTGCCGATGGCGGGGGCGTCCGTTGGAGAGCCTTTCATGGTTGTTTCTTGGTTGTTCGTGCTGTCGGTTGCGTCGAGGTCGATGGTGTTTGAGTCGGCCTGCCTCGAGCTCACAATGAGCGCGTAAATCAGCGCACATCAGGGCTGACAGGGGGAAGGTCAGGGTTCGGGGCAGGGTCGACGTTTGGCCATCGTAGATTTACCAAATCCGTAATCAACAAATGATCTACTCAAGTTGCAGCCTGAGCCAACTCACGACGGCGTCAATCCCCACGTCGCCGATCGTCCTCCTCTCCCTCCAGTCATCGTGTCCATGATGCTTGTCCCTTCCGGCCGGCCCAAAATGCGCCCGGCGTGTCTCTCAACGAGAATCACAGCCGAGTGTCTCTTATCAATCAGCGGCCCTAGAAGCAATAAGGCTTTGGACCCCAAAGGAATAATGTGGAGAGGAAGGTGGATGGAGAGTCGTCCGAGCAGTACCGTGCCATTGTTTATTCAACTTCAGTCAGGCTAGCTACGACTCTTGCCCACTTCATTCTCGTCCCACTCTCTCGCACCTCTGACCGTGGCGACTTCGATCGCTCGAGAATACTAGCCGTTATCCTTGCTGATGTTTGTAGTATTCTAACCCCCTTCGCAGTTGCATACCGAGAACGAACATTCCGACGACGCTCCTGCTGCGCGTCCGCAATCAACCCATCACCTTCTTATACTCCGTGTTGGCGTCGCTTTCTTCCACAGCGAACATTTCATGACGGCGAGACGACCTTCGTCCGCCGTTCAGTTGCGTCGTCGCCTTCCCACGTGAGACGTGGTCGCCTGGATGGATGCCGCCGAGAAGAAGAAGGGCATTATCATTGTCGCGACGTACGTCGCTGCCTCGGTGATCATTTGCATGGCCACTGCTGGCGCCTTCTTCAACGACGACAAAGGCGCCTGAAGTAAGCAAACCGTGACCGACGACGAGCAGTCAAGACCTGAGAAATCTTTTCTTGTGCGTTGGCAGAAGTGTGAGCTTTCCCTCTCACTTTCTTTATTTGTGCTGGAACGACCCGGAGTCCTACAGATACCAATGTATACATCTTTTTCAATATAAAGTGAAATACGCAAAGATACTGAGAGTTACCGTCTCCATCTAGTCTTTTTACATCTATTTAAAAACAGCAACTATGTAAGCCAAGCATCCGAGCCATTCACCCCGCCCCCCACGACGCTCGAAGCCATCGTGCTCGGCGCCTGAGTTCTGGACGCCAAGGTCGGGTGCTTTCCCCCGCTCGAGGTGTCCTTCCGATTGTCGATGAGCTGCTTGTTTCGCCGGATGGCCCCCGCGAACGCCTTCACCATCGTGTCGAACGCCGTCTCGGCTTCCCGGATTTCGGACAAGAGGGACCGCTTGTCGAGCACGCCTTTCTCGAGAAGCGAGAAGTCGAACTTTGTCAGCTGCGATGTAAGGTCCTCGTTAGTTTAAGCCGGCCAAATGAATGGAGGGGAGTGCGGTGCCAAGCTAACCTGCGTCATATTCTTCGCCATCGCACCAACCGGCCTCAGCGCCAGGAACGTTATCAGCGCCGTACACAACAATCCCGCCGCCGCGACCGCGCTTGCAACGACGATGCCCCTCCTCTCCGCCTCGTCCATCTTCGCAAACATGTCCGCCCTCGGGAACGCCACGACGAAAGTGAAGGGCGTGCCCGAGATGTCAAGGATGGTTGTCGTGAGGAACCAGGGGTGGCCGTCGTCGAAAGTGCGCTGGTAAACCAACGAGGAGGGGGTGGAAGGG
>JADGJL010000772.1:0-14105 GCA_027600665.1 Irineochytrium annulatum
GCCCACGGACACGGCTTCTCAGCGCTCACAACCAGAGCCCGTAAAATCCGCCGCTTACGGCGTGGATCCTCAAATGATGCAATCACCCGCACGCTCACCGCCATCACCGATGTCAGCTGTCACGGCCGTGCGAAGGGTGCTCGCCACCAGGCCGATGCGGCCCAGCCCGCTGCGACGGTGCATGTCGATGGAAGACGTCGCCGCCGGGACGGGGCGGACAACGACGGCCGGCGCTTTGTGGAAGTCGGCCTCGGCGCCGGAGCTGGGCCTCCACCGCCACTTCGACAACGACGACGGGGACATGGTCACGCCGAGTACGGAAGAGGAGGATGAGGACGACGACGACCGCGCGCTGGCGCTTACTTTGATATCGTGGGCCGCTTCCGCCGTTGGTTCCCACGCGCATCACGGGCTGTTCCTGAGCAGCCCGCCCGAGACGCTGGCGGCGTGCAGGCTAATGATGATGCATCCGGCTTTCAAGAGCAAAAGGAAGAGGGCCATGGAGCTGAGGATTCTGGTTATTCAGGTAGCTGAATGCTGGCAAGAGGATTGACATGTGACTAAATATTCTTTGTGTCGTTACACGATAACAGAGAGCCCATGCGAGATCGTACCGCTCATCGCTTGCAACCCCTTGCCGTCTTTCTTCACCACCACCTTCACCGCCTACGCGACCTTGGCACGCGGCCGCTGTCCCGTCGGACCTGACGCTACCGAACCCATCACCGCCAGTCAATCTGTCACGCTCGAGGCGGCGGAGGGCTGAGCTACTCGCCCAGCGGCAACGGGAGCAACATGAGCAGCAGGAGGCTACGGAGGAATCAGAGGACGAGTCAACGCTTATCGATTCGGACGGGGAAGAGGACGGCGAAAATGACGTGGTGACGATCCACCCTATGACGCTAAGAATCGACGGCAAGAATCGGCGGCTGTTCCCCCACAAGAAGCGGTCCGACCAAGGCGACGCCGTCAAGGTCAGCAGTAGGATTCCCAGACCCAAGTCCTGGGCTGACATGCGGTCGTCCGCGGCTGTCGCGCAGGGCTTGAAGGCAGCGCGGAGCGTCTCACTTAAGGTCGGGCGGCCGCGTCAGGAGGCACCAGAAGAAGAGGTCACCGCAGAGACGGGACAAAAGGTGCCCAGCATTACGATGGTTGACTTCCTCAACGGCGAGACCAAGGAGGGTGATACCGCGGCGCCGGCCTCATCGAGCCTAGACAGTAAGACCACCATGATCCACAAGTCCGGGTCATCAAGTGACGTGCGATCGTCAGCGGCGCCCGATCCGGTCGCGGCACAGAACGGGCGGGTGGCACGCAGCGTCTCGCTTAAATTGAAGCGGCCCGGACCTCGGAAGATGGAGGGGAGGAAGGATGACGACGAGGATCAGGCGGCCGCTGGAGTCAGTCTTGTTGACTTCCTCAACGGCGAGAAGGACGGCGATGCCGTGTCTCCCACGGCGCTCACCATAACGGCGACAACGTCGACCATTCCATCCGCGGTACAAGGCTGGAGGAACGGCGTCACGCGACGCGTGTCTCTCAAATCGAGGAGTCGGGAAACCGGCGTCCATGAGAATGCGGTTGCAGCGCCGGTTGAAGATGTCGTCAGGGGCGGGGATCGTGAAGTCCCGCTCATCGAATTTCTGAGCGGCAACAAGGACGAGGATCGAGCTGACTCGGCTGTCAAAGGCGACGTGGACGCCGAGACTCTATCTGCGCTTCCGCCATTAAGCTTAGACGGCAAGCACGAGCGCGCCGTGTGTCCAAAAAGCGCCAACGAGCCCAGTGTCCCGGACGGGCGTATACGGGGACAACGGTCGTGGAATGACGTCCGGCTATCGGTGAGGACGGCGGCGGCAAACGTTCCCAGCGTGAAAAGTGTGCGCCACTTGTCGATTGAGGCCATGCAGAAGGGCTGGGCGGAGGCGACCTGCGACAACATCGCCGTCAAGGATTCAACGGACTCGGTCGTTACGCCAGTCGATTTCCTTAACGGCAAAGACGACATCGAGACCGCCGTCACACCCACGATGTCACCGACGAAAGCCGACAAGCCCACACGCCTCCCCATTTCAAAGCCCCGGAGCAAAATCAAGCCATCAGACGACCCCAACACCGCGACGGACGCGCGCATCCACAGGCCGCGCTCGTGGGGCGACGTCTACTCATCAGCCGCATCAGCGCCGGACGTGAAGGTGAAGGCCGTTCGACGGCTGTCGCTCAAGTCGAAGCTACCGGACACCAGTCTACATCCTGATCCGCTCCGGGCCGAGGATGGCGAGATGCTAGCGACGGACGTTGAAGCGGACGGGGGGCTGCGCGGGCGCAGGCGCAACGCGTCGTCGTGGCGGCCTAGGCGGTCTAAGAGCGCAAGACGGTCTTTCGAGCCGCCGATCGCCACGGCCGCGACGTCGACTCGCGGCGTTTCGATCGATCAACGGAGCCGGAGCGCGTCGCGCGGGGCGTCTGTCGACGGGCGCGGGGACCGCCGGAGCTGGACAGCGTCCAGGACGTCGTTGGATTTTGTGGCCGGCGCGCTGGGATGGCGACGCGGGAGCTTGGGAGAGAGCGGGACCGCGTCCGTTGACGACCAAGCTGCGTCGTCGGTGCCCGCAGATGTAAATGCCGCCGTCGCGGGCGATAGGCCGTGGCGGACGTGGAGGTTGCCAGCGCGCGTCGTTGGTCGCGGGGACGGCGGTGTTGAGGTGAAAGGTCGCAAAGCGGGTGACGGGGAGGGGCTGGTGATGTTGCGTGGTGATGGAGACGGCGGGGTTGTAAAAGCCGGGGGTTGGAGGAAGGGAAGGCTGGGTGGTGACGTCGGGAAGATTGGGGTCTGGATTCGGAGGGGGAATGTGAGCGGGGAGGCCAAGTTGCCGGTTATTGCGGCCTAATTGAGCTGAGAAGCCTTGTTTGTCGGGAAAGGTTTTTACTCCTTGTGTTATTGATTACTCTGATCCTTCACCCATTTCTTTGCTTCCTTCGTATTCCTCGGTCTTTCGGCTTAGTATAGCTGATTGGGTGACCCCACATGTACCCCTCTCTGGAGGGTGATTTTACTTTCATTTCAAACCTTTAGCGCTTCAGCTGCAGCGTCTGGGATAGCGTGTTTGCATTTCTACAAGCCATATTGTTTTCCTCTTTACTATTTATATATATCGGCGAATGATGCCTTTTAAGTTGTCGGTGCTTTGTGAGTTGGCTGCGCCGGTCATTTTGACTCTTTTCGCACATTTCCTTCTATGACAGATAAATGATTCATCTTGTATGCTCAACTCCTCTTCTGCCTATTCCTCTAACTGTCTCAGCCCCCAAATATTGTCAGTCATAATACACAACACAAACCAAACCGAGTATTTCTAATATTTTATATATTAACGTGGCCACCTATGCGCACGCAAAGCAATCGAGGGAAGGCTAAATAATGTCCACGACACAGTTTGATGAGTACGAAGAGTTGCAAGAGTCTTTTCTCCGCAGAATACGTAAGGGCAAAAGAAGACAATTCAGAAAGAGATAAGGGAGGGCATTCAGACTAATTCATGCGAAACATAAATATGCACAAAGTAAATAAAACCGGCGAGATGGCACAAAAGCCTACAATATCGAGGATCAATATAGCATACTGAGCTATGTCCAAACTACAGGGTAGCGGCGAAAGATGGAATGTGTTCATCCAATAACAGCGAGAAAGATAGACAGACGAGAGCAATAAATGTACACCAAGGGTCCCGCATGAGTGTCCACATGCATGACCCAACCATCATAAGCCCATTCTACAGCAACCCATATCCAAAAACAAAAAGACCGTGTAGTATCACCCGACCTGCAGGGCCGTCGTCCCGCCAACATCATGGGCCGGCGCGATACAAAGCGCCCTCATCACCATACTGGACACCTTACGCTTAGCGCCCGCGCCACCAGCGCCAACCAGTCCGCCCGCAGCGATACCCTTCCCAGCAACCCCCCAGCCGCCCGCAGGGACCTCCACGACCCCGGCGAACCCGATGGGCGCATCACACGCGGCCGCGATGGCCCGCTCGCGCGCCCCGCGCCGATCGCGCCACTTCCGCGTCCACCCTCCCACCATGTCGCCGAGGGACCTCGTCCGGGTCAGGCCGAGCGAGGGCTGGGCGTCGAGACAGATCGACGCGGGCGAGATGATGTCGGCCTTTTTGTCGAGCGGGAACGGGATCGCCGTCAGCGACGGGTCGAGGAGGTATGACGGCGTCGGCGACGCGGTCGGCGGCGGGGCGTCGTAGGACTGCGCATCAGGTGTAGTGGGCGCAGGCGACGGGGGAGGATCGGCGGGATCGGGCGTGGCGGGCGAGTTGGCGGTGGCGTTCAAAGAGTCCCTGCGCGAGGGTGGTATGGGCGATGATGACGGTGTCTCCGTCGCGATCGGGGTGGGCTTGACCGTTGCTCGGAGCTGAACCGCGGCATCCAAGCCCGGCATTGACCAGGACCTCGCCATCGAGGCCGCCCGTCCCGAGACGTCATGGCTGGCGTTCCTTTTCCTACCCAGTCCCCATCCCGCGCCGTTACCGCTAGGCCCCTGGAAACTCCCACGGCGGCTGGCCGGGTCGACGTCCAGCGAGCGCGAGGTGAACAGATTCCGGTCGACCTCCTCCGGCTCGCGCCTCGCGCTGCCCTCGAAGCTCCGGCGGAGAAAGTAGTACGCATCACCACCCTCGGTCGATCCCCGACGAGCAGACCCACGAACGCCGTCCCACGTGAAGGACGACGACGACGTCCGCCAATCGGCCGACGGGGCGGCGTGGAGCTCGTCGAGTGGTTCGTACGACCGCGAGACGACCTCATCCGCCTCGCCGTCACCCAGCGTCCGGATCATGGGAGACCCGGCGGCGGTTCGAGGGTTCGCGTCCGAGCGGTCAGCCCATCCCGCGAGCCAGAGCTTGCCCTTGCCGTTGATGTGAAACACGGGACGATCGGTCGCCTGGTGCTGCCGTTCGGGTCGGAGTGCGTTCCATGATCGCCGGGGTGTGACGGGGGCCTTATCGTCATCCGCAACCACCACGACAACGGCCGCGACGTCGTCCGCTGGACGTCGGCGACGCTGCGTTTGACGGGGCGTCCTGCTGGTCTTGCCAACCATGGAGACGGTCCGGACCGAAAAGACGTCATCCTCCTCGTCGTCACTGTCCTCGAAATCGTCCGCGTCCGCGAAGACGTCGACAACTTGCGCCGACGCTGCGCCAAAAGGGTCGAGCGCGACCTGTGCTCGATTGCCACGGTCGTGCTCGAGCTGTTCCAGTTGATGACGATGTCGCTGCATCACGGCCTCCAACTCTCTCCGGAGCATCATGTCACCGACAACCCTGCGCAGGTTGGCCTCTCGTCGCTGAGGTCGCCTGAACCGCTTGCCATTCGGAGTTGGCCAGGTCCCGACTGTCGTGCCCGGGTGTTCTGGTGTGGAGGCGTGGGCGGAGCCGTGCTTGGCGGGGTCGGATGCGGGCGATAAGGGCTCGGAGGGCACGGGCGCTCGAAACGAGATGCGATGCGATCGAGAGAGCAGCCCCTCCTCGGCGTCGATCGCGGCGGTGGAGGAGATGCGCTTCAGATACGGAAGGGCAGCCTCGTCCGATAGCGTTCCGCCAGGCGGCCGGGCGCCGGCGTCCGGGCCGGTGAAGGCGTCAACCGCGCCGATCGTTACCTCGTCGGCGACCCCGTCCTCAGGCCCCCAGGATTGCCTTAACGGCGATGGGCGAGCTGTCAGCATCACCATCACCATTGCAAAGGGCGACGTTTTCTGTTGTCGCACTGTCAAACAGCCCATTCTAAGCATTGCAGCTGAAAGACTGTCGCAGGACAAGGCCGGACCAAATTGACCAAAAAAGAACAAAAGAACAAGATGAATGGGAGGTGGCCTCATCGATAATGAATAACTATACTAAACAGTTAAATATTATGGATATGTTTTTAAACTGAGCTTTGTAATGGTCGCCGTTCGAGTATAATCAGCGACTTACCTAATATAAACGGTGGCAAGAGGAGGCTCAGGAATCCAAGTAGTTCAAGTACAAATAACCCTGTTTCGTGTATGGTATGGTATGCTTGGATTGTCCGCTAGGTGTTTGTGACGGTATGGTGACCATCCCACCTCCGTCTTGATCTCCTTCGACAATGGTCTCGCGTGGCTGATGCGCATTCGCCGCGTGGCCAAAACAGTCTTCCAACAACACGTAATAAGCCACCGACCGCAACAAGCCGAGGATGCTTATCAAGCCCCCTCTCTGATCGCATTCAAGCCGCCAAAACTCCCAGCCGAACATCAAAAACATCAAGACATATCAAATAGTGGGCGGGCGGCCTCGGCCAACCATGTTGGCGATGGGGGAACAGAAGCACAGAAGCTGGGACAAACGCATTCCTCTTAACCTGAGCGCATTAATACAGGCAAGCGTAAGGCGTCAAGCCGGGTCGAGTTTTCGGCATCATCCACAAAGGCCGTGGACTTCCAGTCACCATTTTAGACCCACCATCTCCACGACGCCCTTTGGCTCGACTCGACCATCGCGTCCTCTATGCGTTCACATCCTGCTGGCGCCGACGACCCCTACAAGAGCTGCTTGAAGCGTGACAGAGGGCAGCCCCACATTGCCACGATGCTGCCCAGCCCTTCCCCAGGCGCCGTCGCCCTCATTACCACCCACTGCCGCGGCTCCCGCAGGGAACGGTCGCCCATCATCGACAGCCCACTCATGGACCTCTTTACGGACGGCTGCGAAGCTGCCGAGGCCAGGTGGATTGCGTCGGACGAGCAGCCCCCAGACGCGACGGCGCTGTTGGACGAGCGGTCGCCGCCCATGGCAACCGGGTGGTTCGTCGACGACACGGCCAATGCACGCTTAGCTGGCACGCGCCATCCGCTGACCCTGCCGGAGGTCCACTCCGGAGACGATGACGACGAGGACACGCCCAACAACGTGCTGTTGACGACCTCGTCGGCGGCGACCGCAACCCTACCGCACCAGCTCGCGAACCTTGGGCAGCACCACCTCCACAACGAGGCGGTGGCCGCCTATACGTTAGACCTACCATATCACCATAGTTCCTGCATTAATGACGCCACCTCCGAGTCTGGTTCGTCGGCTCTTTCTCAAGCGGGCTCCGACTCCCTCCCGCGATCCACCTCGCCATCTCAAGACCGGCTGCGTTCCAGGGCCACGACAGCCTGCTCCGTCCTCCTTTCCGTCGCGTACGCCGAGACCAAATCACGCTCATTGATATGCATGGACAACAAACATTCGGCGCACAATCAGCTCCGCGTCCCGACGGCGGACAACTACGCGCCACCGCCCCTCGGCAAGGACATCAAGGAGATCACGCCGCCACATTCACCATCCCTCTCGCTTCTACCCACCCGTGGTGCCAGCTCTACCGACCTCTCGTCCGACGGGTCGAACCAGCCGCTGCTAATGTGCCCCTCACCCGGGTGCAGGGCGCAATTCAGGAAAAGGAACAGCCTCAGCTCCCACATGGTCATCCACTCGGCTCAGAGGGAGAACGGATGCAACTTGTGCGGGATGAGGTTCAAGCGGAAGCATGACTTGGTCAGGCATATCAAAACCGTAAGATTTCCAACTTGCACCTTGATTCGACGAAAAAATCTAATATTTTGCTTTTGTTTCTTCATCATCAGCTACATGACACTTCAAGACCGTACCAATGCCTCACATGCAACCAGCGCTTCTCGAAGTCGAGTCACCTCATGCGACACGCCCTGCACGAGTCGCACGAGGTCAACCCAGAGCGAATGCTCGCCGACGTCGGCGCGCCCGGGAGGGACGTGGAGGTGCAAGGCTTGGTGGGTGCATAGCTTCCAGCAGCGCTTGCCGGTTAGTGTCTAAGCTGCTCAAACTTAGACTGTTTATCACCCGAGTTAAGGACGCTTAACGTCCATTTTGTTGTCTAAATTCCTACATTTCCCACAAGCACTTTCCCTATACCGCCGCCAGTCCCCATTTTTACTATTCTGTCACAAGCCTGCATGTCAGTATTACGTCTGTCCAAGCACACACAAATTTCGAAAAATATTACTCTGGTGAAGTTATCCTTGGGCTTCATCTGCATGCATTGATTTCAATGGGCTGTACATCAGTTGCCCTTCTGCATAATACTTCAGGACGAAACAGTACGGCAAGATGTTTTTTTAAACGAACAACAATGTAGTGGAAGGTGCTGTTGATGCGGTGTTTCCGTGGTCGTACACTGCATTGGACGCGCCCATTTGTAGCTGACAATAGTCGTGCGTGACCCCAACGCGTCTCCGTTCGTGAATTCAAATATCGCTTGTTGGCAATCGACTCCCAACGAGGATCAAACGCCTTCTAGACGCTGCACTTGCATATTATTTCCTTTTCGTGTATCAGCGACAATGGTTTGGTTCGATGCAACATCTCGGACAATTGCTCTTCGTCCAATTAAATATAATCAAGTTGGTTTCTTGCTTTAAAAAGTAGTAATGACGATCACATTCTAATTTTGCTGCTAGAAAAAACCTCAACTAGAACTAATTGTTAAAAGAACATCGGTGTCAATACGAGGTGCCAACAATAGAGTCCTGGTTAAAAAGAACATCCAGCGAAAACGATTGCACGCGATGCGTTCGGCGATGCCGGCGCGGTCGTTATGATCTCCGCCTGGTCGCCAGGTCAACAATACAGAAATTTGACGTTGTGTAAATCCCCTTCAGCGACCTTCGTCTCCTGAACTCGACCGCCGTCTAACCCGTCGCCAACACCTCCTCCAGGATATTCACCCGCTTCTCGTCAACCGACCCTCCAACGATGCTCCCCATCCGCTCGCTCCTCTCCGTCTTCGCTCTCGTGGCCGCGGCCTCGGCCCAGAGCTGCCCGTACCTCGATGCCTCGGCGGCGCCGGTGACCTACACGGCCAAGCCCGTTTTCTACCAGGGCCAGGCGACATGGTAAGGATTTCGAACTGCTCGGTGCGGCCGCTGGTGGATCGGGTGGTGGATGGGGCGGCCTGTCGACGGGTCGAAGCGAATGGAGGAATGAGAGTGCTGGCGAGGAGGGACAGGGTGCGGTTCGCGCGGACCCGTTCTCGTGGCTCTTACGACTGGAGGGATTGGCGGCCTGGCGGAGCGAAAAGGGATGCCGTTTCGAGAATGCCCGTTCTCATGGTTTACATAAAAGGTGCTACCCGATGGGTTCCTACGCCCCGACGGACGCGGGCTACGTCAACGCCCGGACCGTGATTCAGCCCGTTTACCCGGACGGCTCGGCCGCCGGCGACCTGCTCTTCGACTCGACCCCGTGCGATAGCTCGGCCTCCCCCTTGTTCGTTCAGCTCCGCGTGAATGTCGGCGCGGAGACGGCGTACAACTCGCTCAGCAGCTACCAGTCGGCGCAATACGCTAAGCCGTACGATGGTGGGGACGGTGCCTTTAACCTGGTGATGGTCACCGCGGGCTCCAAGGTGGTGGACACCGCCTCCAACCCGAGCCCGGCGCCGGTTCCTCTCCTTTCCGGGTGGTACAAGTAAGTACCGGGAAGAGTTTATTGCGCGACACAACGGGTCTTTAACGAAGTCTTTTGTAGCGGCCAGAAGGTCCACTACTTCTCCTTCGGCAACGTGCCGTACTACACCGACGACCAGGGCAACTACGCCACGGCCAACAAGGAGATCTACGTCCTTGAGGGCGGCTCTGTCAGCGGCGAGGCGCTCATCGACGCCGCCAGCCCGGACACGAACGTCTACACCGGCTTCTACGGCAAGTACACCTTCACGATCCCGGACGGCACGGAATACGCCGCCAACACCTACAAGTCGACCGACCTCATCGGCGACGCCGCCGCCCCCGCCCCGGACGCCGTCATCGAGAACTGCCCGACCTCGTACATCGCCCCGGGCCTCGCGAGCTTCTCGGCTGTCAACTTTGTGTACTCCAAGAACGTGACGGCGTGCGCGCGCTCGAGCGCCGTGGCGGCGACCGTCGCGAGCTTCACCGAGGTCGCGAACGAGATCCAGCAGCTCCAGCCCTACATTGTCGAGGCTCTCTCGTGCACCACATTCAACCCGAGGACCCTCCGGTACCTGAACGGCTACGGTAAGAGAGACTTTCCTTCGCACGCTTTTTGTTCGCGGCGTTGTCACTGGCTTGTAGCGAGTACTCTAACACTCATTTTAATAGTAACGAAGGCCGGCAGCGCGGTGGGCTCCATTGCTGCGCTCCTTAACACCGACCCGTGCACGCCCGAGGCTCAGGCGCAGATTCAGTCGACCTGTGAGTAATTTATTGTAAATTTAACTTTTAGAAGGAAGAAAAACGACGCTAACGCTGATAAATCGATAGACACTAGCCTTGTGATGAACTTTGCGAACGTGAAGAAGTTCCTTCACAAGGTCGCAACTAAGAGCAAATGCCTTAACGGGTACTAGTTTCTCTTCATCATAATGTGGCAAGGCGGTTTGCGGAAAGAAAGGGGTCATGTTACTACAACGCGGGATAACTGTAATTGGTTTGGGTGGAAAAATGCTTTTCAAGAGTAAAGTAGTATTGGGGTAATTGGGTTCACCTATAATTTTTCCTTTTTGCTGTTCTCCCTCATAGCGTCTCTCACATTATCTTGTTCTTTTCCGGACTTGTTCACTGTTTATCCGTATTCCGGTTCACGGTTTCGACTTCTTTAAACTTATTTTACACTGCACCAATCGCGTCGGTCCTTCTCGGTTTTATTGTTTCTCTGCGAACACCGCGCCGCATCATTGCAATAAAGTAGATGGACATAAAGTTTACTTGCTAAAAAGTGATATGGACGCTCATATATTAACAACTCCATCATTAACTAAGCCGCCTCAATACATCCTCCCCAAGCTTGACACTCTCCACCTTCATAAATCTCAAATACGACATCATTTTGCTCTCAAACCGCGATCCCGGCAAAAAAGTGACCGCCGTTCCCGGTTTCCCAAACCTCCCCACGCGGCCCGACATGTGCATGTAGGTGGCCGGGTCCGGCGGCACACCAAGCATCATGACGTGCGTGATGAAGGGCAGGTCTAACCCTCGAGCGAAGTTCTCTGGCAGGACGAGGATATGGTTCGAGTCCGAAAAGAAATCGGATAGACTGTTGGTACTCGATGCCGAAGGCCCCGTGGCCTCCGGCGATGCCTTCACCGCTGCCGACCCTGCAGTCGTCGCCATAGCCGGATCCGGCACCCCGCTCATTGCGGCCAGATCCACGTTCTTAGGTACCCTCCCCGCCTTAACGCCACGCTCACGTAGCATCTCCGTCACCCTCGCGCTCGACACATTCGGATCGATCAACAGCACCCCCCTGGTGACCCCCATGGTCTTGCAAGCCGTTGCGACCGCGTCAATCATCAGCTCCTCGTCATCATCTACCCGTTCTTCCCACTCTTTCTGCTGCGAATACGGCCTTGCGCCTTCAACGCCATCCTCGACAGCCTTTCGCGACAGCAGCTTCCACCTCTCAAGCTCCTCCGCCGTCATCAAATTCCTCCACTCCCTCCGGCCCCAATCGAACACCACGCAGACATGCTCGATCGCCTTGGGACCTCCGTTCTCGTTCCCCCCGACGAAATCCAGCAGCAGCGGATCGACGACCCAACCCCGACGACCCTCAAGCTCCCGACGATGCTGCCTGCTCAACGTCGCGGAGCACAGCACGACCTGCAGCCGACGCTGGGACGGGTGTCGGCCGCCCATGCGCGTCAGGGACGCCGTAGGCTTTAGCCTCATAATCGCGGCCTTCTTCCGCTCCTCCTCCTCCTGCATCTCCCTCAATACCCACGGCCGCGTCTCCTTCGGCCCCCGGTGGCTCCTCCTCATCACCTCCTCTTCCTTCGTCTCCCACCCCATCTTCTTCGGATGCAAGGGCTGCTCCCCGGGCGCCGTCCTCCTCATTCTAACTATCCTGTCCATCAAGATCTCCGCGTACATCGGGTGTTCCTCCCTGCATCTCCGCTCCCTCTCGGTCTCGTAACGGGTTTCGACCCGCACCATGGCGTCCGTCTCGTCGATCACGACGCTCTGTATCATCGTGAGGTCGATAGCGGGATTAAAGCGCAGCTCCCTTCGCTCCCTCCTGCTGGCTTCCTTCTCAAAGAGATATGCATCCCGGTCGAGGTCCAGCACCTCGAGGATCCGACGTGGGGTGCCGATGAGGAGCCGCGGGGTAGTGGTGCGCAGAAGGTCGAGTTGGGACGCGACGGGGGATTCGGGGATGAGGCATTGGACGTGTTTTGGCATATCTGACGGAGGTACGTCTCCCAGGAGCTCGCGAGACCATCGGTAGACTTGCAGCGCGAGTTCTGGTGTGGGCGTCAGGAAGATGGTGGAGAGGTATCGAATGCGTCGCCTCCACTTCCCGGGTCCCAGAGCGGCTACCGCGTCGGGCGCATCAAACTCGATATCCGGGTCCTCCGCGGTGGGTTTCGCGTCGACGGCTTCGTACAAGGGTGGATGCTTCTTGGATAGGATGGCGGCGATGATGCCGAGGGTCTTTCCCGAGCCTGTCATATCTCGGACGATCACGTCCCGGTGTGATATGAGAGCCGGGAACAGGGCGGTCTGGAGGGGCGTGGGTTTCTTGATGTTGAGCCGGCGCGACAGGTTCTCCTTGATGCGGGTCGGTGTGCCGATCGATTCAAATGAGGACCCGATCTGTTCGTCGCGTCAGTCAAACGGCTAGAAAAGTTTGAGAACGGACCTCTCCCAACTGCACCCGTCCATAACGATCGTCCAGTTGAGTCTCTGGACGCGCCACCAGCGAGTCCTCGAGCTTCGCCGGCGCACTCGGCGCCAGCCGGACGCGCTCGACACGCGGTTTTGCGATGCTGCTCCCTCCGCTCACAGGCTTGACGCCGATAGCCTGCGATGTTCCGCGCTCTCGGCGCGGGTGTTGGTCATGACGCTCTTGCCGCGGAGCTGTCGAACGATGGAACAGGCAGCGTGTCGGCCGAGATGGAGCGCACAGCAATGGGCGCCAGAGCGTTTCCAACGCGATGACCGCGACGGCAGCCGTTGGCCGTGGACGACAGCGCCGTTCGAGCATCGAGAATGCGAGAAAAGGAAATTTGACGACTCACGAAGGAAGAAACCACAAAGGAACAACGTTTGTCCTTATTTTTCCACTATACGCAGCAATATGGGTGCAGAGGTCGACCACCGAAGCCTTCACGACGAGCCACGCATAGCTAAGGGTCGATAACTTAAACAATTAATATTGACATCCCGACACCTTCCTAATCTCAACATCCGGCGTCGTGATGCTAGCGGGTGTGCGGGCCAATTCTTATTATGGCCTTGTCGTTAATTTTATGTAGGGTTGCATAATTCAAAATAAATTTTCTTAGTGCGCAGTAAAAATCTTGGTGTCAACGGGCAGATGGCCGAGTTGGTCTAAGGCGCCACGTTAAGGCCGTGGTCTAGTAATAGGCGTGGGTTCGAATCCCACTCTGCTCACTTTTTGGGATTGTAACAGATTTTGTTTTTCATTTTTATTGAAGTTTGGGCATTTTTTTTAATCAAGTTTTGGCATTTTTTTTTTCAGCGTATAATTCTTGTTGGAAGTTTTGGCGTTTAACATGACGATTTCCCGTATTCAATGCTGACGAGGCTTCGGCGCAAATGCACTAGCTGGTCTTCGCCCAACTGGACGGTGGCTGCCAGGTACAATAAACAAGAGTCTCTGGGCACCCGGAATGCACCATTCGAGCACCGTCGCACGCGAAAGGAAAAAGTTGCTCCGCGGTTGTTAGCAAACGGTATATTTATCCAAAAAAAGAAAAAAAAAGGTATGTAGAAGTGAAGTGTATAGTAGAAGACATGCTAATGTGGAAAATGCAACGGGAGACAACAAGGTGCAACTTGAAGTAAAAGACGAAGAAATCAAAGTGGATACAACAAAAGCGTTACAAGACGAGTGCGGCAGGGATATAAAAAAGCGAGAGGACACTGACATAATGAAGAAAACGACGAAAGGAGGTAGCATGCCCCGATATATTGCAATCTCAAGCTGCCCGCGCTCTTGAACGCGGCGTCAAAGCAACTCCAAAAACACCCTCTCACCTCGACGAGATCGAAAGCTGCCAACAAC
>JADGJL010000773.1:0-14059 GCA_027600665.1 Irineochytrium annulatum
GGGAACAGCAACGCGCCACAGATCGAGAGGCTGGAGCGACGGTGGCGGGTTTTCTTCCTCCAGACGTTCAAGGACGTCGACCGGGAGCGGGAATACTCGCGGTGGTATTGGAAGCGGAACAAGCACGCGTACGAGCGCGGGCTGGTCTACGTGCTGGGCGCCTCGGTGCTCTACTACCTGCAGTACTTCATCGTGAGCCCAATACAGGCGAACAGCCTATGGAGTTTGAGGTCGACGAACGTCGACGCGACGTGTGGGTGCTACAGCTTTTGCGGGACATCTTACAGCTACCTGCCGGACGTGTTGTTTCTCGTCATCGGAAACGTCGTGCCCATATGTGGGATCTTGCTCGTCGTGCACTACGCGCCTATTCAGCTCATGTCCCGGTATATTCACCTGCTGTCTGCGTTCCTGGCCATGTGCCTCACTTGCATCAACTTTGGTATGATCACCGTTTTCCCTTTCCGAGCCTTAATGATACATCTGATCGTAAAATCTAGTTATCCGTTTTCGCGTCGTGGATCCCGAGGGCTCCGTCTGGTTCCGGTCCTTGATCTCCCTCAACATCCTATTCATCCCCATGCTTCTGAAGATGTCACCGGACATGACACTCCTCAGCGCCGTAATTACAATCTCTGTCTACATCGCCCTCTTTCACGACCAAATCTTCGGCGGCGTGTCCTCGGACTCGTACGACGACGGCGGCTGGCTCGCGATCCTCGTGGCGCAGATCGCCATTCTGGCCTACATTGCCTGCTGCGCGGGCACCAGCGTCTTCCTCATGTCCCAGTACGAGTCTAATGAGAGGAAGGCTTTCATGGTCAACCTGGGCCTGATAAGGAACAACGACAAGCTGAGACATCAGCTTAACCATCTTCAGAGGGAGTTTACTCATGAGATCAACGACCTCGAGTCGCCGCTGGAGAAGGCCATATTAACGCTTAAAAGCGTTCTCGCGAACCCGAACCTGGACATGGTGACGCACGCGCAGATCGAGGCCACGGTCGGGTGGCTCAGCGCGAGCGAGAACATCTTCACCCCGATGTTTGACCAGAGGCTGGAGAATGATGACCACATGAGTTTGGACGATGAGCAGGAGGTGTGTCTCGTTGTAAAATCTTATCCGATGTGCCTGTTGGTTAACATCGCGTTCTTCACCGCATTAGAAATGGTTGCTCGATCTCCTCCCCGCCCAGCAACGCAAGGATGAGATCAAGAAGCGCCGCAACCGCATGGAATCCGACTCCTCCGCCATCATGTCGATCCCCGGCGCCGTTGACGACCGGCCCATAACCGGCCCGCGGTCCTCAAGCGCGCGTCGCCTCTCTAGCGTCACCTCCCCCGCCCGTCAGCTCCTCCAGCAGCCATCCCTCACCACCACGGGAGACTCCTCCCTCAACGTGAACGCCGGCGCGGGCCCCATCCGCATCACCGGGACGAGCTACAAGAGCGAGAGCTACAGCTCCATCTCGACCCTCAAGCTGACGCGCGACTACGCGGCCGAGGCGACGGCCGAGGCCGCCATTGAGGGCGCGGCTGCGGCCTTCGCGGTTGTCGCCGACGAACTTAAGCACTACCGCTCGGGGTCGACGTCTGTAGCGCGGTCAGAGTTCGGGGTCGACGTTCCCGCCGTGAAGCACTCGTTTAAAGCCACGAATGAGGACGGCATCGTGATCGAGGAAGGCGTGACGAACGGTTCGAGGGAGAGCTTTGTGTACCGCGGGTCCGGGGATGGGGTGCTTGCGGGAGGCGGCGGCAGGAGGTTGCCGTCGTTGCATCAAGTGGATTCGAGCAACCAGCTAATGTCGGAGCGGGATAAGACGCATATACAGGAGCTGCTAGAGGAGGTCGGGAGATGGAATTGGAGGATCTTTGAGTTCGAGGCCATTGCGCCGAAGCCGCTTTACACGCTGGGGCTGTACATGTTTTTTAAGGCGGGGTTGGTGGGGAGGTTGGGACTGCCGGTGGATAAATTGAGGCACTTCTTGTTGAAAGTGGAGGCTGGTTATCACCCGGAAGTCCCTTGTAAGTTCGTTTTGCAACGCATTTGTCGTTTCGGAACACATTTGTAAATGCTCGGTTGCAGATCATAACGCGACACACGCGTGCGATGTACTTCACGCAACGAATTATTTTGTCAGCAGCGCTGCATTAAACGGTCGGCTGACAGACCTGGAAGTGCTTGCGGGATATCTAGCGGCCATCATTCATGGTAACTCTCTGGACATGAACGAAACATGCCCTAACATTCACTTACGTTCCAAGATTACGACCACCCCGGCTTTAACAACCAATACCTCATCGCGACGCGCCACTCAAAAGCGATCTTTTACAACGACCGCTCCGTCCTCGAAAACCACCACCTCGCGGCTACTTGGAACCTTCTCTGCAAGGACGACTCAAATTTCCTTATCAACCTCTCTCGCGACGACTACCGGCAGGTCCGGGACCAGTGCGTCGACATGGTTCTCGCGACGGACTTGAGCAACCACTTTATCACGCTCTCGGCCTTCAAGAACAAGGTGCTCGTCGCGGGGACGTTCGACCTTGGGAACCGGGACGACCGGAGCCTGTTTTGGAAGATCGTGATCAAGTCCGCAGATGTCAGCAACCTGACAAAAGAATGGGGGATTTATGATGGGTGGCTCACGAGGCTAGTGGAGGAGTGGTTCAGACAAGGGGACGATGAGAAAAGACTCGGCGTCCCAGTTTCGCCGTTCATGGACAGGGACACTGCGCAAATTCCCAGCTCACAAATTGGGTTCATGGATTTCATCTGCTTCCCAAGTGAGTTTCGCGCGTCGGCGTTTGAGCATCTTCTAACAAACTTCGATGGTAGTGTATGAGGCTTTCACGAGGGTGTTACAAGATGGCGAGATTTTGGACAGCTTGCTGCGGAATCGGGAAACGTTGGTGGAAATGAAAGAGAGAGAGAAGAGGGTCGTTCTCAAGTAGACTGCGATGTGAAGGATCTCACCCGATGGCGACTTTTCGTTGCAGCACAGTATATATAATTTGTACTTAGTGAAGAAGGATGTCAAGTCAATCGAATGAAGGCAAAACTGTTTGATTGCTGTATTCTCTGATGCCTTCGTACAAAACGTCTGCGTACACAATTATACAATTTACATATAAACGTGAGCCTCCACTTATCCACTGCTAGCGCTACCTCCTCCCCATTAATGCCGGGACAGGCTGAACCCAAGGCGCCCAAGGCGACATCCTCCCCTCGTCTACCCCAACCGCGAGCGGGCTGGCGACTTTCGTCGCCGCCCTCGATACAGCTACGACCGCCCTCTCCTCTTTCTTCACATGTGCTTCTTTCCTCCTCCTCCCGCTCCAGTCCGGCTTACCCCAAGACGGGAATAGCGGCGGCACGACCGCCCCGTCCATCTCCCTCTCCTCCCCAAGCTCGCTGTAGAATTCGGCAACATTGGACCGCCCGGACACCGACCCCCGCCCGTCATCGTACCCGTACGCGGCGCCATCGTCCACCATCGTCATTATACCCCCCGCGTCCAATACTCCCACAGTCCTCGCCTCGCCCGCGGAATCGATGTACCTCAGCGACGCCTCCGGCTGCACCTGGAGCGCCGGATACTCCGCGCCACCTTGCTGGCCGCCCATCATCACAACATCCATCATCACCTCCCTCCTCGACCTTCTCATGGTCGAAAACGCGTGGTGGATCGACCGCAGCCTTGCGGCGCCCCTGGCAATTTCGGCTACCGTGCCCGGGTCCGGCCCACGGAAGGTCCCTTCCTCGTTGAAGTTGATCTTGACGGGCTTGGTCACCAGGAGGCCGTCGAATTGGGGCAACGCGGGCGCCTGCAGGGGCTCCCTCGCCGCGACGGAGTTGCGCGAGGATGTTGCAAGGAGGAAGTTCGGGACACGACGGGCGGCGGCATAGCTAGGGTGAACCATCCCAAAGGCCGTCGGCGGGGGCGTGGCGTGAGGCTCAAGCTTAGGGGTCGGGATGGTGGCTGCACTGGACCCGCTGTACTCGTAGGCCTTCATATCATGAATCGCCGGATGGAAAGTCGGAGCCCGTCGATCGGTCGGGACAGCCGCGGGGAGGGAGCTTTGCGATGTAGATGCGGAAGTGGACGAGGCCTTTGATGTTCGCTTCGGTTGCGAAGGCTTGGCTATTGAGGGTCTTGCGTAACCGCCCCTCGCGACGCGGGATGGTGACGAAAGGCTTGTCCGATTGGATGCGGGGGGTGTTGCGGTGATGGAAGATACCGGCACATTGCTGAAGGCGGGGTCTAAGCAGTGCTCGAGCTGGTATCTCGTGAGCGGCGACCCTCGGAGGATAGTCACCGCCATTGCAGGATCCTCACTGTGCCTTAACACCCATTGCTGCAGAAGTCGGTCGTAGTAGGAGATGCTTCCGAAAAGTTGGTTGAGATAGGAGATGTTGCCTACTACCGGAAACACGCATTCGAAGTTGCCCCGGCGGCTTAACTGATCAAGGAGCATGGTTAGGTAATGAAGGCTTCTGATTACTTAACCTCGTCTTCAGTCTCCTTCAGGATCTTAATGTCATCCCCCGACAGCTCTCCAAGGCAGTCGTAGTCCTTGTTCCGATAGTGTTCTCTGTGCTTCGATCTCTCCTTGTTTGACAATCCAGGGCGCTTCCAGTTATCTCTGAGGTGATTGCGGTGAATACGTAGAAAGAAAAGGAATTGAACTTACTTGTACTTCTTGATTCGCGACGCCTCGAGGTCCTTAATTCTGATGCCGACGAGATTTAAGAGGTCTGTGACCATCCTCGACTTCAGGTTGTAATCCATGTCGCAAGACGCCTTCAAAGACGGGGAAATGTTGACCTCCATCAACCAGGGCTTCAAATCGCTGTCAAGCAGAACATCAAAGCCGAACAATTCGTAGCAACTCGCACTGTTTGGCACGCACAACCGTACGCCGCTTGCATTGACGGTGTTGGCGCTGATGATGGTCTTAACGACTAGGCATTTGATGGACTCCATCACCCTGCCAAAATCGATTGACCGCAAGGCGAGGTATTCCCGTAAGGTCTCCAAATCCCACTTAGAGCTGCTCGTGTTAAATTTCCCTGACAAGGGCTCGTTCGCCTGAAACCTCGGCTTCCCGCCCTTGTTCTTCTTTGAGACGCTGTAGTTTGTCAAGTGAGCGAACCGGTTTTTGACGTTATGGGTATTGGTGCTGCTCGAGTATCTAGTGTGCGTCTTTAATATCCCTAGGTGGACCAACAACATAACTTACTGATCCGCAGCAAACCGAACAAGGCCCTCCCGAAAAAGATATATTCTGAGCGGGTCGAAGCTGGTGACGGCGACGTACAGGCGCAGGTCAAACTTTTTACCGTCTATCAGGTATGGGTTCGAAATGTATCTAGAAACGACAACTTCCCGCTTCCGCGGTACGTCTGTCCACTTCGCCGCAAGCCGAATCCCTAACCCCCGTGCCGATGCCGGCGGCTTCACAATCCAGAGCGCCGAAGTGTTGAACTGGTTCTTCAAGTTCCGTCGCTGATGCGGCAAGAGGAAGGTTTGAGGCAGGAAGTCCACAGTCTGGATTCAATGGACACCATTAGCTGATATGCTTCCTTAAAAGTCGAACTTTGAAAGCAACTCACATGTGCACCTGCCCTCTCCCTCATCCGCGAGACATTGACGTACATCCTATCCTTCCGACCGATCTCAAACGACATGGGAAAGTGGTTGACCTTTTGCCATGGCTGGACAAGCTTAAAGCGCTCGACGGGGAAGTGCTTCCCCCAGTATCCGATCCACTTCTTCCCACCCTTCACCAGTTTAAATCCAGCCCTCCTCAAAGCATCTGGATGAAGGGCTGGTTAGAAAGGTCGACGAGAGAAAGGAGAAAATAACACTTACTTCGAACCACTTTGGGCGTGAATTTACATATCTTCCAGTACAGAACTTTTGAGAACTCTTTCGGCAGATTTCGAACTGTGAACTGTTGAGCTTCCCGTCCGCATCAATGGACCAAAGGCACTCACCAGCTTCATTCTCAGGCGGGAAGTACAACACTGCGTCTCCGTCCTCAAACAAACTCGGTGTAATTGGTGACTTGACATAGACGTCAGGCTGCACGAACGCCTTCGACGTCAGCAGCACCGCAACCTCCTCCAGCGACACCTCGCCATCCCCATCCCCCCCACTACTGGTTGGTGTCTCGAGCTCCATCCTCTTCAGCTTCGCCACAATGTCCGCTGTACTCTCCTCCGACTCCTGATCGTCGTCGAAGTCGCTTATCTCCTGCTCCTCCTCATCGTCCTCACAGTCCACGTCCGAGCACGTCTCCGCATCATCGTCGTCGTCCCCATCCTCGTCGCCCTCTTCCCCAAGCAACAACCCTGCGGCTCGGCTCCGCGCAATCGCCTCCGCGATGGCGGCCGCAGTTGGCACGAGCGTCGGCTCGCTTGCCGTTCCCCCAACAAGCTGCCGCGGCGCCTCTGCCCGTGTCCTAGGTCTGTTAGGGGACGCGGAGGTCACCCTGTCGATCAGCAGCGTGCCGTCCGCGAGCTTCGACGTCGCGTCGCCGGCCCGATCTCTCCTCGGTCTCTGCGGGCTCGACCGACGACGGCCGGGCGTGAACGCGGTCCGGGGCCTGACGAGGCGGATCTCGTCGATGTCGTCGCCGACGGCCCCCGCGAGCGTCAGTGACTGCACGAACGATTCGGACCTTGGTGTCGGCTTTGGTTGAGTGAGCGCCAGCAGCCTGACGGATGACGTCGCAGCGGGGTTACTCATGATGACGGCCGATGCGGTTCGTCTCGGGAAGTGGAGGCCTGAGTGATCTCCAAGGACGGCATGCGAATCCGCGGGTAAGCGATCGCCGCGATCTCCACGACTGCGACATCGAGGCTGACGCCAAACGGGAAGCTTGAAGAGCGGTCGTTCGCATCGCGATCGCGTAAGATCTCGACGGTTTACCTCGGCCAGTGGCCCAGTGACGACTGCCGGCTCTGTTTGGCCGATAGCGCGACTGATAGAGGCGAGGCGCGGCTGGGCAACGTAGCCCTCCATCGAAGGCGACCGACGCGGCTGCTTCGGGATACCCTCCCGGCGGTCTTCGCGCCATCTCGGAGGGGGGCCAGAACACCGCGGTGATCCGGAAGGGCGTGTGAAAATCTTTGCGCGCCAGCGGCGTCTCCACTGTCCGCTATGGCCCCAGCTATGAACGGGAGCGATTGTTACGTCGTGAGTACCTTGTTGCCTTCTTCTTTTCGGTGTCCCGATGCTTGGAGCTGACGCACGAATAAGGCTCAAATTATGAATTGCGACAACATACCCTTTATCGTCCCCTTCACGCGATCCTTCGCTATCCTGTGCTGGATCTCGGCCGCGACGGGCCTCGTGGCGGTCGTGACCAGAGCAATCAGGCGGAGGCGGGAGGCGACAGTTCAAGGCGCGGTTAGTGGCAGGAGCGCCATCCTCAGCCAGTTCGAGCTCTCGATGGTGCTTATGACGGCCGACAGCGCCATGACTGCTCTGCAGCTAACCATCTCGGCTTTTGTAAACGTGACGTCCGTGGTGTTCAAGTGAGTGAGACGGGGTTCACGGCAACTTCTAAGCCTTGCGGGTACAGCTCCATTCTTAGCGCCCGCGCCTTCAGCATTGTGGCCATATTTATTATGCATATAAGCATGGTGAGCTAGTGAATTTGCCTGCTGTGAGAAGTAATCGTCGCACTGAGCAGCTGCTTAAAGCGAACCCGCACCCGACAGCCCGCGTTAACAACTTCAGAATTTTGTGGTTGCGCCTGCTTGTCATTCCCTTGCTTCTGCTCTGCGCCGCGCACATTTACGCGGGCTATCAGATTGACAGGGTGCATTACGACGACCGGTCCGACAACGGTGTGAAGATGTTGGGCATTGCCAACACCGTCGACGTGGTCATATGGTTTGCCATCTGCATCTGGCTTCTCGCCGTCATCCACTTCCCTAAAAAGGAGCTTTACGAGCGATTGCGCGACATCGCCAACGATAAGCCATTGTTCGACGCACAGCTGGGTACCGCAACCGGGACAAGGCTTCTGCCTGTGATGAAGCTCGAATCTACGCCTGAACCTTTTCTATGCAAGAGGATATCACAATGCGTTACCGTTACGGAGGAGCGGCTTGCGGCGTCCCTGAAGGGCGCCATCTGGACGCTAACGGTCATGTGGTGGACCGTCCTTGCCTACCTAGTGTACTCGGCGCTGTTCGCAATCGCGACCTTAACGATTGGGTACCCGCAATGGATCTACTTTTGCCTAGTCGCGTTTATGTACGCGTGAGTAGGCGCATTGTCTCAACGACCGTTATTCCCTCGCTCTCTTTGTCATTTAAATGCTCATACTTCTTGCACTCGCTCTCAGGTTCCCCGGCTTGGCGCCATTTGCAGTATTTGCTGCTGTCCTTCACCGCGACTGGCTAAAGCGAGATGTAAGCGGAAGGAACAGTGATGGCGCGATCACGCAATCAATTTACTCTCGGGTACGAAATCAATCCAGGTGTTAGTGGTGAACGCCTCGTCCCGTCTTCACGACAATCCCTTCCGGGTGACATGGGGTAATGCAATAATCTTGAGCGTTACGATGCAATTGTGCAACAATTACAAACGTCATAAGGTCTATTCCTTGCTCTCCGATAAGCGTGCGCTGGCTAGTGGACGAATATATGTGTATAAATTGTTAGTTGTTACAAGGCGATCACTATTTTTCAGCGAGAAGAACTTCCAGGAGCCCGCTGCTCGTCTTGAGCCTTCTCAAGCTGGAGGCCTTCGTTGCACCCACGTAATGTGTGCTGACCGCAACAACTTAATGCACCCCTAGCCAAATGTGTTGATTATGTAAATCAGCTCCTCCGCCACGACGTCGATGGCCCCCGCTATGAACTCCAGCAGCGACTGCTACTTCGTAGGCGTCTTGCCAGTTGGCCGAAAGGCTCCTCGACTAACCGTCCTGCCTCTTAGGCTCAAATCCTTGACTGTGAGGAAGAATTAAACGGCCTCGTCCCCTTCACGCAAACGCTTGCGGTGATGTGCTGGTTTACTACCGCGGCCGGCCTGGCTGCCGTGGTATCCGGCGTAGTGCAGCGTCGGAGGCGGAGGGACCGCGGGGAGCGTGCCGGCAGCCTCCTCACCGCTTTCGAGACGTCGATGGCGCTCCTGACCGCCAACTCCGCTCTGTCGGCGCTCGGCCTCACCGTTACTTCGTTTGTGAACGTCACGTCGCTCGTATTTCAGTAAGAGGACATATCAATTTTCGGTTGCTTGACATCTGGTTAGCATTATTTCCAGCGTGCGCTGCGTGACTGTTCTTGCTGCCTACAATGTTCACGTCAGCATGGTAAAAACCGAGCGATCCTTATTACATGAAGCTGACGACTAGTCGCATCAGCTCTTTAAAGCGAATCCACACCCTTCGGAGCGGACCAACGAGAGGTGGACGCTCTACCGTCGCATCACGGCCGCACCTATCCTTCTTGGTGCTCTCGCCGATGTGTATGAAGGTTACCTCTCTGACCGGTATCACTACGATGACCCGACAAAAGCTATGGAGTTATCGTTGGCGCTCGCAACAGTCGTGGACATGATTCTATGGATTGCGGGCTGTACGGGACTTCTCGTCGTCGTGGTTGTGGCCAGAAACGGTCTTTGCGAGCGCCTACGTGAGGTGACCACCAACGCGGTGTTTGACGGCTTGCCATCAGATCGGACACGGACTACAAAGTCATATCAAAGTGTGTTGGCGGAGGACGCCGGCGATGCAGCCCATTACATAAGCGCCACGGACGAAAGGCTACTTGCGTCCCTTAACGGGGCCATCTACACATTAACCGTCCTCGTGTACGCGATCTCGGTCGTTATCCTGTACTCAGCGTTCTTCGCGGTCGCCATTATGACCATTGGGTATCCAGCGTGGATATACTTCTCTGTCGTTGGCTTTATTTATGCGTGAGTCACCAAGTCTGCCTCTTAATCTAACACTTTAGTAACTCAAGTCTCCCCGGCATCGTACCGCTGGTAGTTTTCATTGCTTTACTTCGCCGGGATTATTTGAGGCGAGCACTCCGCGACCAGAATGCGCACACAACCAACCTCTAGTTTATGATCACAAAAGTTTAGTGCATGCAAAAGGTGACCACCCGACTCAAGCAATTAAGAACACACACAAATGGCTATATAGTTTCCACCACCAATGTGAAGAAAATGGCGCACATAATTGCTTGGAGATTTACAATGTGTGCTGTGTGTTACCAGAATGATATGGAGTTTGGGGGGGCTTGCGATCCTGAGCATGAAGATTACAAAAGTTCATATTTACAGTTTTTCTGTGTCATCGCTTCATAATGGGGATGGGTGAGCATGTATGGTGCATATGATGGGAACTTTACAAATTTTCTCCTATTCCACCCCGATATGGTTTTGCGCACAAAAATTGGACAACTCAATAGTTACCCAACATAAAGAACGAGTTGAACAGCGAACAGCAGTCGACTAAGCAGCAGCGAGTTTCAAACTCATAAGGTGACACGACAGCGCCCATCAAGCGGACGAGTTAGTCAGCAAAAAATTCCATCCGCTAGTTGCTGGCTGTGGACGATGATATGCGGCTGAACGTGAGACACGCTCAACTTCTCTTCATGGTCTTCTCCGTCATCGCAAACCGGATTTGTTGGTTTGACAACTAAACGTGTTGGTTCATCGAGAGTCACAACAGTCGTTAGCATCAAGTTGGTGGCTGGCGATGTGCCTTCCAGATTTATCATGTAGGACCGTAGTTTTGCTACTTGATCAAATCCATGATAGCGGTCTTGGTCGTGGCCGTGAGAGAGCCCTTCAGCATTGAAGCTTTGAAGCGAGATAGGTGTGTCGTTCGCTCATGAATTGAACTTGAGAAGTCCAACTAAAAATCAAATGTTAATTGAGCGCATTCCTCTGCCTGCTTGTGTTGAAATAAGATGAGTTACACTGAGACATAACTTCCCCGACGCGTCCAAGACGGCGGCATGGTCGAGTAGGTATATTGTTGTTAGCACCTGTGATGTGTTGATGCCAACGCGTCAGCCCATGTCTCTGAGTCTCCATAAACAGTAGAACCTGTAAATATAACGAGTAGCTGAAATGAAGGAGCAACAACTGCTTAATGTGGTTGGCAACCTCTTTTCTCTGCCGATGCGGAGTAACGGATGTTGCGGTCCCTTCCCTGTTAAGCTGCGGAACCGTAGCTCCGACGTAAGTTCGTAAGTATTGAACGTATGTGAGTAAGGTGGTAAAGCTCGTAGCGCCGTCATGAGGATCGTGTAGGCGCCGAGAGATATTCGATGCAGTGTCGAAGGTGTTGAACCTCCCGCCCGTTGCGTCTCCTCGTGGCAGAGCCTTGGGTTGCCACTGGGCACACCACGCGTATCGCCGAAGCGATGAAGGGCATGATACGAGAAGTCTAAGAGGACTCTTTCGTCGGTGACCATATGAGAGGATAAAGAGGTTTTGACTCTTCATCCATCCGTCATTTGATCGAAGGCCTTGAGGACGTGGGCGTGAAGGAGTTTCCACATCCCTTACATGAGAAGCCTCGCCGGGCTTCTCGTACCACGTCAATATGACGTCGTCCTGATCGAACAGCGACAGCGTAACCATAACCGAGTGTTCGGGAGGGGGTATGTCGTCGGAGTTGATCCCACAGTGCGCCTTGCAATCGGCGCTAACCAAGTTCCTTTGGTTAATAACAGTAGAGGTAACAAACGCAATCGCTCAGCCGGGGTGACAATACCTCTCCCGGGGAAGAGGCGCTTCCCTTGTCGGGACGGTCTGTACCTTCCTGGGATTGAAACGTGACTCGGCCTCATACTTGTTCTTCGCCAATGGATGGGAATATGAGGTTGCTCTGTCGCTGGGGGCACGTTGGCCCTTCAGCCAGGGTGGTCCCTCAGAGGTCATTGGAAAGCTGGATCGGCAGCTCTTCCAAGCCACTTTGGTCATACAGCACCCAGTCAATCCACTAGGAGTTATTCCTGCGGGTGGTCGTTTGGTAAAGCACGGCAGGAAGCGGTCCCTGACTATCACGGGTGACGGCCAGATTGTCCTCCCCACTAACATGTTAATCTGTCAGGGCATGAAACAGAATGAGCGACCCACACCACCGTCTGATGACCTGCAACACGAGTTCTCGAACAATCGTCTCCAATCTCCTAAGCACTTCAACATCAAGGGACGGTTTGTTTGAGACGAGATAGAAAAAGGAACGGTCAACCTTGTGTACATATCTACTGAGGACATGGTTGCCGACATTTTCACGAAGGCATTACCACAAGCATTACACACCCAAGTTCACTTCCCTACTAGGGATGCGGAGTCTTGCCAATTTTGAAGGCACAAGCTTAATGACTCCTTCTCGCAACATACAAGTACGAAGGCGTCTTGGAGTGGGACTGATTTCTGGTCTCCATACTATGAAACTTACTAGGACCAATCCTTCGCCCTACGCTGCCATCACATCACGCACACGTCATGTAGTCGCTTTGAGCTAGTCTGTTAATGAACCAGCTGTGTGTTTAAGCTTGAAACCGTTATCACTACTAGTTGATGGTGACAAATGATTTAGGAATCATGATCCAAAATCATCGCGGACTACTACATGGGGGAGGATATTCAATGGCGGCAAGAAAGGCGCTCCGTACATGAAACTCACTACACTCACTGGACTCTACTATGGCTCACACCTAGTGTCCTAGGCCACATGGTTGCCTTACCACTGTTTGCGTCGTCCACATTGCGGGGGAGTGTTAGTGGGGAGGACAATCCGGCCATCACCCGTGGTAGTTATTGGAATAGCACGCCAGGCTGAGCCAGCGTGCACTTATGAAATTATTACGCGTCCATGCCGTGACGCACGCAAACTGCGGTGGGTCCTCATCGTGCTCTCGTTCGAAAAACCACCGCTGTTTGGTCAGCATACAACGTGCCAATCACGTCGTTGTGGGCTCAAAATCGTTCCAAAGACATGCGAAATGCTCGAAAACTGCTTTCGCCGTAACAAGGGCAATGATTGAGCCAGCCAAAACCGGACATGACTAAACTACGCCGTTGTCTTGCTAACGTACACGCAATTTGTTGCGGTCCCTTTCCTGTTAAGCTGCGGAATTGTAGCTCCGGCCGTAAGTTCGTAAGTGTTGGTCTTAGGTGTGAGAAAACAATAGAGTTTGTAGCGCCGTCCTTAGTGTTGTAAAGGTCACATTGGCGCAAAGATATATTCGAGCTGGTGTCGAGGTGTTGAAACCTCCCGCCCGTAGCGCCAACTTTACAGTACAGCCTTGAGTTGCCAATGGGCACACCACGCGTATCGCCGAAGCGATAAAGGGCATGGTACGACAAGTCTAAGAGGACCTTGCCGTCGACGACCAAATGGATGATGAAGGGATTTGACTCGCCATCTTTCCGTCATTGATCAAAGGTCTTGAGGACGCGGGCGTGAAGGAACATCACATCCCTGATAGGGCAAGCCACGACGGGCTTCCCGTACCTCGTCGTTGTGACGTCGTCCCGATCAAACAGCGACAGCGTAGCCATACACGAGTGTTCGGGAGGTGATACTTTGCCGGAGTTGATTGCGTAGTGCACTTTGCAACCATCGCTAACCAAATGTGTATGGTTACTAACAATACGGGTAACAAACGCAGTCGCTCAGCCGGGTTGAAGATACCTATCCCGGAGGAGGGGCGCTTCCCTTGTCGGGACGGTCTGTATCTTCCTGGGACAGAAACGTGACTCGGCCTCATCATCGCTCTTCGCCAGCGGATGGGAATATGAGGTTGGTCTGTCTTGTCGCTGGGAGGGGAGTGGCCCTCCAACCAGGAAGGTCCCGCAGGGGTCATTGGAGCTGGATAGGCAGTTTCCAAGCCACTTTGGTCATACAGCATCCAGTCAGTCCACTAGGTGTTAGCCTTCGGGCGGTCTTACAGTATAGCAGGGCAGGAAGAGGTCACTGACTACTGTTGAAATAGAATAAAGAAGCTTGTCTGACGACTGTCTTGCGTAGAATGAGTGGGATTAGCGTTGGCGTGATAATT
>JADGJL010000774.1:0-14051 GCA_027600665.1 Irineochytrium annulatum
ACATGGAGCGCGGGGGGGGAGGGGGCAGGGTGACGGAGACGGGGTTGAGCGCGGGTCTGTCGCTGCGGAATGATGGGGGCGAGGATTGCTGAAGCGAGGGTGATGGCAACGGGAACGCGTTCGGCGTGTTCGTGACGGGAGAGGCGGTGTAGGCGGCCATGCCGGAAGAGGAATGAGGGATCGGGAAGGCGAAGGAGCCTGTGATGGGGGAGACGGGGGTTGGGAAGTCGGTGGTCGAGAGACCGCGTGCGAGAGCCCGCGGGAAGGCGGGCATGGGTTCCGCGGCGGATTGAGGCAGGGTGGAGAGCGGGGTCGAAAACGACCGCGACATTGGAAGGGAATGCGGCGCAGGGTGTTTCGGCTTCGTAGCGTCTGCTGTGGCTGGTCGCTTTTTCAGGTGGTCAGCGTCGACCAGGCGCTGAAGTCGGTCCTTCCAAAGAGTGACCTGCTCCATATTCCGGCATTTGATCGAAAAACCCTCGATGCTGTCAATGTCCTTCCAGTACACTTTCAAGGAAAAAACACCAATGGTTGGGTCCGAGGTGTCCTGAATCTCAGTGATTGAATTGACATAAATGTTGCCCCGGAGAACATAGGACACGCGCTCCTTCTCTTTCTCGCCGCGGCGGGACTTCCGTTTGGCTTTGTCGATCGATTTACAGCAGAGAAGGATCCGCTCGAAGAGATAAAGAATGTATTCCCTCTCTAGCTCGTTAGAGGCGAGCGGGAATTGATCTTTCAGGTGAAGGTCGCCAAAGTCTTCTGGTCTAAGACCCTATCAGAGAGTTCGGCGTTAAACTCATCACTACAGAAAAGCAGGAGATATTCACCTTCCAGTCCTCGATGTTCTCCTCCAAATCCTCCTTCGTATGCCGGTTCTCCTCAACACGCTTCTGCTCATTCATTCGTTCCGTAACTCTTTTAATGCTATCCAAGCCGGCCTTCAGCTCGTCCATAAAGGGATAGTCGGTCTTCCCGGACAGCTTGACGAGTTCCGCCAGAAGTAAAGGGTACTTGCAGATCCTTTGGACCGGTTTGATTAAGTAGGACTGCAACATATGCGGAGGGATAAGATGGGAGAGACGCTATTTTGCATAAAGGAGGCGTTAATACACACACTCGGTAAGAAATGCTCGTGTATGAGCGCAAAGAAGGTAGTACTTACCGATAACCGATCGGATTCCTGAAGGGCAAACTCGGTGGCAAACTGATAGTTGGCGCAAATCAGGTTGTACACATCGAACGCCTCCTCGTTCGCAACGAAGAGCTGCCCGATCCTTTGATCGTTCGTCGGCAAGCTTAAAACCCTCTCCATGCCGATGAGGAACTTCCTCTGGAAGTCAAGGACCTCGTCTAGGTTCGAAAAGAGGCAGATGCTTTCCTGCTTATCCAGGATCTGGCTATGGGTGATCTCGCGCTCGTACGACTGAAGATGCTCGAGGTCATGGACGTACTTCCGCTCCGTCTCGATCATCTCGTTGATCAACTTTGACCGATTGTCGTCCGCGGGTGCGAGGTCGGACTGTGGAACCGGTATTTGGAGTGGGAGGGGCCGCTTCGGGGGTGAAAGACCGCTTTGCTCGATCTTGTCGACGATCACGTTTACGACCTTCATGACCTACATAGCAAACATATATCAGCAGGTTGTTGGCAAATAGGCCATCCCCCGCGAACACAAATCTCGATTCCAACCTTGACAAAATCGTTTGTGTCATCCTTATAAAGCTCCGACACCGTAAACATATCCTTCGCGTCAACCGCCCAATCCCTCTTGCACGCCACAATGAAATGATACACGTTGTCCTTGCACACGTTCGAATACCGCGTCCCGACGATCCCCGACACGTCTGCCACCTTCAGCGCCTGCCGCGGGTTGAGGAAGTTGTACAGCACGCACAGCGGCGCGCCTAGCCGGAAGCAGTGCCAGAGCACCGCGATCGGGTCCAGCGTCACCGGGTCGAGCGATTCCACGCCGTCCGGGAAGAGGAAGTGCTCAAAGAGCGGGAATGCATACAGCTTCTCGATGAGCGTGAGCGAGGATTGGAAGATCGAGACGACGGGGGTGTTGATGCGGGCCTGCTGCTGGGCCGAGGGGACTGGCGTCCCAACCTCCATGCTGCCGCCGTTGGGGGACGGCGACGAACCGATACCGAAGAGGTCTGGCGATGAGTTGTTGGAGGTCGCCTTTCTAAGCAGGGGTCCACCGCCAGCGGCCGCGCCGGGACCGCCGTTTCCGGATCCGTTGACGAGGGCCGACACGTTAATCGGCGTGCCCCACATGGACGAGGCAGCGACGGGGGTCGAGTTGGAGATCTGGACGTCGGAGCGGGTGCGTGTCGGGGACGTCACCCGCCACTCATCGTGAGGAGAGTGATTAGTGGCCATCCGGGCGGCGTCGAGGTTGAGGGAGGAGAGGGCGGGTGACGAGTTGTTGGAGGAGAGGCCGAAGTTGGTCGGGCGCCGGCCGAGCCTCGGGCTGCCGAAGCCCGGCGAGTCCTGGTTGCCGGGCTTCATCCTCGACGGCGGGCCCGAGGCCGACGGGCTCCCCATCAGGTAGCTGTCCATTGCGATTGCGAGGTGGTGGTTCGTGGGAGGACGGGGTGGGTTGGGCTGCTTGTGCGCACCCGACCTTTGCCTGCTCGTGCACTTGAACGCAAAAGCGCAGTATTCATTTATGCCACATCCGTTAATTATCACCATCTCCCACATCGCATGAGCAAAAGACCTTAACGCTAGAGGATTTATAACAAGGGCCACCTTGTTGATTATACGCAACAAACTCAGAGGAACCGGATATATAACAGGGGCCGGCTGATCGTGAAAGGCCGTTAATATGATACGAAGCAGGAATGGAACATAAGAAATATTGATTGGGGGAGGGGCGCGGGACACATATGTCAAGCTTTGAACAACGGAACCGAATGGAGAGGGCAGGGAGGATCTAACAAAGCCAGTGGCTTCATCTGCAAATATGAGCGTGGAGCTAGGATATACCAAAATAGGAAAGAGGACAGGGGCTTTAACAATGGCTGCAAAGGAAAAAAAAAAATTCACGGACAGTAAGAGATCACTACAAGCTACAATACCACCAGCACTCTGTACGATGCGCCGCGGCGCATCACTACCAACTCCACCAGGTATCGCTACTTCGCAATTTCCGCCACGAACGCACGCAAGGCCGCCTCCAGCTTCTCGGCGGAGACATCGACCCTCTTCGCCTCTCCGTCCGTGTTCTTGTCGGAGTCAGACTGTGACGCCTTCGATGCGTCCTCCGGACGAGGAGAGCTCCCAGTGGCGGTTGCGCCCTCTGTAACAACAAATTATCATCCGGCGTAGACATCCCAAACGTACGTACTTGGCTGACTATAATAGCGGGCTCGGCATGCTTCCCACGACCGACCAGGTAAGCGGTTCTCGATGTCGGCCCACGACATGTCACCGTCCGACTTCAGCGATATAAGGAGATCGTCTTCCTCGGCAGTCCAATTTGGCTCCACATTCGGCGACGTGGAAGCGTTGAGCATCTTCTTTGCGACTTTCTTCGACTTGGTTGAAGTCGTCTTACTATCCTTGGAGGCAGCCGATACAGCCGTGGTAGCGCCGCCTGCGGAAAGCAAGTGGTTTCAGCTCACGCACTTAATTCGTTTCCCATCAAGCATACATTTTTGCAGACGGCTATAGCGTTTCTCACAAGCGCTGGGCGACCGCCCAGAGAACTTGCTGGCAACATCATTCCAAGTCAAACCCTTCGACCTCAAAAAAAGTAGAAGTTCCTCCTGCTCAGCCGTCCAAAAATGGCCGGAGGCAGACTTTGATGACTTCGACTTTGAAGGTTTATTCTTCTTTGCCTTTCGCTTTGAGTTTTGCAAACTCTGCAGGATGAGGAAAACCGGTAAAACGTATCAGTCATGCAATCCATGGCTCAGTGTTCTGAGTAGGAAACTATACCTCAGCCTCGTTCTTGGTCGACTTCAAGGAGCTTTCTTCCTCCGGAGCAGTGTTTAACATCCCATT
This sequence comes from Irineochytrium annulatum, assembly GCA_027600665.1. Classification (NCBI taxonomy): domain Eukaryota; kingdom Fungi; phylum Chytridiomycota; class Chytridiomycetes; order Chytridiales; family Chytridiaceae; genus Irineochytrium; species Irineochytrium annulatum. The sequence goes on from JADGJL010000774.1 coordinate 4,015, forward strand.
GTCGGCAAGGTGGGATACACGCCTTACGATTGCGTTTAGGGACCTATTGATCCCCATATTCTCATAGTGACTTTTCCACGACACCTTCCCCTTCTCCCGCGCCAAGTCGATCAAGATCCGGTCCTCTTCGGCCGTCCACCTGCCAGCTTTCCTCGGCTTCTCGACGGTATTGGAGGACGCCATCGCCCTCTTCGAACTCGCATTTTCGTTTACCACCCTTTGCTCCGGCACCGTGACGGTTTCGGTTGATGCCTCCTTCGCCTCCTTCGGCTCGTCGACCGTCTCGGCGGACGCGTTCTGCGTCTTCGTGTCCGTCTCCGCCTTCTTCGGCTCTTCGACAGCCTCGGCGGACGCTTTCTCCGCCTTCGTTTCCGCCTTCTCCCTCCTCAACCGACGGCGGCGATCATACTCATCCTCGACGTACCCCGGTGGCAGCTCGGGTATGCCATTCCTGATGACGGGCAAGGGCGTATCGTGCCTCACAGTCATACTCAGAATTGGCTTGAGCCGCATCCACTTTTTCCGGGGGGGTAGCGTCAGCCTCGATCCGCTCGATGACGAAGAGGACTTGAATCTCGCGCTCCAGGTGGGTCTCTCAAATAATGGCTGCAGCGGGATCTGCCTGGGGATAATCGCGGCCAACGCCAATGGCCGCGCGACGGGCAGGTTGCGGCCGGGGATGAGGAGTGGGTGCATTGCTTCGATCACTCCACAGGTTGAGCTCCGGCCCGAATTGTCCGAGACTTTTGCATAATGATTTAATAATGAGGTCCTCATGATCTACAGAGTCCGGAATCGGCTCCTTGATACATTATCTGTTAAAGCAACCCTTTTTTATCACTCGCGACTTCAGTTTAACTGTCCACCAATTCTACCAACTGACGCTATGATGATTCAGATCTACTTCTATCGGGCTCTCAAACGTTGACTTAGAAAGCCGTATTTAAATCATCGCTGGAAAACGCGGGGTACAGTCGGTGGTCAGGTTCGTACTTTCGTCAAATCAGGTACTTTAACATCTTCAAAATAAGCGGCAGAACGCAGGGCGATCTGGAAGGGTGCCGCGGCAGCTAACGCTGGTGCTGACGATGTTGCTTGCCGGCAAGACAACCGGCGCCAAAAATTAAATGCCGTAAATAATGCTACTTCAATCAAAAAATCAAAGATAGCTCATTACTGCATATTTGTCTATTATATTGCATTAACATGAGATCATACAGGTAGGACGATGAGCAAAGTTCACATCTAACACATCCATAGAAGTTACCAAACGTAGCCGAGGCCGCGCCTAAAAACCCAATTGCTCTTCCGGGCTACTTTGAGGTAAATAACGAAACAAACTGCATCAATCCCTGCCACCCGTGTACCACGGCATGCTGTCCTCGAGCGTGTCGGCGTAAAAGCGATCCCTGATCCTCAGGAGGTATGGGTGCAGGTTCGGGCACTCCTCGTACGCGTACGTCTTGCAGGGGAACTCGACCGGGATCCAGAGCGTCGAAGTCAGGATCCCGAACATGGACGCGTCCACCTGGGAGGGCTCGTTTCCCTATTGTTCGAAAAACCATCGTCAGAAGGGATCGAGGAAATGTCTTCGGCAGCAAAAAAGGAAAGATGAATACCATTAAGAACGGCTTGTCCCCCAGGAAGTCAGAGATGGCCCTCAGGTTGTCGTTCCCGATCGCATAGATCTCGTCCCTGCTGTGCGCGCCGATCCCTTGCGCCTTGAGCTTCTTCAACAGGCTCGCGCTGATGCGCTTCCCGACGAACCACTTCACCCATGGGTTCATCTTGCCGTCGCTGTAGCGGTCGAGCGTGATGGAGACGTTCTCGTGGTTGCGGGAGTAGCCCATCGAGGGAGGGAAGGACTCGGACACGAGACGTTTGAAGGCGGTCGAGATGGCGCGGTCCGAGGCGGAGAGGTGGGAGTCGGAGCAGTCGTTGGACGGGTGGAGTTTGTTGAGGTAGTTGATGCTAATTAGCGGTGAGGAAACGTAAGTGGTTGGCATGAGTAAGCAAGAAAGAACGGATGCATACATGAGCTCCGAATCTCCCATCTTCATCCCGTCCAGCTCGATCCAAGGAATCTTTCCCTTCGGCGCCTTCTTGAGGTCGAAGTCCCGTATGACGGCATACTTGATGCCGGACATCCTGAACACCACGACGGGCAGGTCAATACATTAATATCACGAACGCGAACGTCAATGCATTTCGCGTTTAGAGCCCCACCTCAGCCAGGTCTCCAGCTTGCACGAGAACGGCGACGCGTTCGGATAACCCCACGGCATCAGGTTTGGCAGGTGCACGTACACGATGCCAGGCTCGCGGATGGCATCTTTTGGCACGTCGCGCCGCTGCGGCGGGTAGGTGGGCTTGAGGCCGCGAGCGACACGGCGGATGATCACGGGCAGGAGAAGAACGGGGACTATGACCAGGAGCGCGAGGAGCGCCAGGAGCGGGAGGAGGACGGCCATGGCGTCGCGAGAGGAACGGGCGGGGACGGACGAGGACCGGGGCAGCGCCTTTTGAAGAGATGGAGATGGCCCTGCAGGAGCAACGCGGGTCAGGTGCGATGTTGGGGCTCACTCACTCGGCTGAACACAACAACGGCTTGAGCGCAGCGCGGGTGATTATGTTTCGTTTGCTCAGCACTAACGCGAGTGTAATGCAGAAGTATTGCAGTTCGTGCAGCTTGCCCGGCATGCTCTGCATTATGCTTCCTGCACTTAATTTCTTTCTTTTGTGCTGACCTTCAATTATGTTGTATTCCGTTTTCTAGAAAAATACTTGCAGGTTATGCTCACCATTGCGCTGATTAACGCACGTGGTAAGATGGCCGCGGGTAGCGCTTGCGTGGTGTGTCAGAACTTTCACTACGCGCGTCATCCTCCTGATAAACGAGGACGCTTTTCGGCGCGCATGCTCACAACCGCCAACACGCGTGGCGGCGTCCCACGTCGCGCACGTCGCGGCCTCTTCTCTATCGCAACAGCGCCAGTTGTTTATTACAGGTTCCTCCCTCTGTGGATCGAAATACAATTGTTGCCGTACTGGGATGATTTAACTCTTTTGGAACGGAGGCATATGATGCAATTGACAAGACAGTCCTCACATCACCTATCTACCGCGGCCCGGTGTAGGTTCCCACGTCTTTGACTAATGGCTTGCCCTTCATCGGGCGAACGTGCTATCGCGCCGACCGCTTCTCTGCCCGGCCATCACCCCGGCCAGCAACCATCATTTATCCGCCACTCTAACAGCCGCTCAAGACGCCAGCCGATTCCGGTTCAAAGCTTGCAGACCGCCAACCGGACATTCTCGTTAACACCGTCAGTGACGATCTCCGCTAGCTCTACCAGAACCAACGCACGGACTAGGATTTCGGCGGGACTACCGACGAGATCGGCGGCATACTAAAAGCCCTTTTGAAATACGCTCTCGTCGTCCTCGTCGTCATCGCAGAAGCACGTCATACAGGAGTGCATGCATACACTGTGTTGATGCACCTTAAACTTGAGACATTGACTCTGTCGTTTTCATGACGGAGCCTATCTAAAGTACTGCGCCTCTGCTGCGCCACTAAGTCAGAAGAGCAGGCACCATGTTCAAGGGGACCCGTACTGACTTAACAATCGAGAGCTACCCGTTAGGGAAGCGGCTCAAATGGCAATAGCGTTCTGGTGGAAAATGATGTGGCACTTCCTCGGGCAGCGGGTGATGTTAAGGAGGTGTTTTGAGGACGCCAGGGTGGTATGTATTGAGGGAGGTGGGGCATAGTCGGCGGAGTCCAAAATGTCAAATACAATGTACATTATCTGGACTGTTTCGGCAGCCGTGCGAGTAAGGGAGGAGCATGTATTGTAACTATTCTCGCACACGCAAGAGAGACAGCACGAAATCAACATGACCGATTTCGTCTGTGCGGTTTCTTGTCAATGGCCAGCAGAAAGTGCACCGAAGAAATACATGAACCCTTCTTTCATCTCAGGATATTTGCTTTTCATTTTCGTGCAGAAGCTCGCAACCTTGCGATCGTCGACACCCGACGTTTCTTACCGCCACACGCAGTTTTTAGCAACCGCCCTTTCTCGGCCCACAGGCCCAAAGCTCCACGGCACCTGTTTGAATCGTGGCGCGCGGACAAGTTGCAGGCGATGAGAGATGGCGGGTAGGTCACCGCCTGGTAGCGGAGGCGCACGAGCCGGCCCTGGCCCCGTCCCGCAGGCTCTTGCGGCCCTGCATACAACCGCCAAGACCCTTCTTGCTGCGCGTCTGGTCATCTGCTCCTCCCTCCACCTGCTCCTCCACTGCCCGGTTCCGACCCCTCCGGCAACGCAACGCCCGCAACCACGCGTTTCCGGCTAGAGGCTGCGGCTGTGGCCGGCACCGGAAGCGGAGTAATATTGCAGCCCACGGGTTGGCTTGAATTCAATCGACATCATCGCGACGTTGTGGGTCGGAGGCAGCCTGTCCGCTCGGGACTGCCGATTTATAATTCGACGCACGGGCTTCAAGGCCCACCGAGATCCCGACGAGCGATGCAATCGAGTGCGATGCCGTCGCAGCAGTCCGATGACGTCCCCGCCTCAACCGCGGACTCGACAACGCCACCGCAGCCGCCGCCGTCCTACGTCCCGTCCCCGTCCCCATCCTCCATCCTCTCCGCGGCCACCGTCACCGACCCCGAGCTCGCCGATGCGATGGTGGTGGTTGACGGCGCCCGCAAATCCGTCGATATCATAGAGGAACCGCCGGCGCCGTACACGCTCTTGCAGTACACGTCCGACGGGGCGTTCCTCACGGCCACCACCGCGTTCGTGCGGGAATCGGCGGATGGGAACGTGAACCCGCCGGAGTACGTCCCCGCCTCCAACAATCCCGTGGCAAGGATTGCGGCGGCCAGGGCGGCGTATGCCGAGAGGAGACGGAGGACGATGGAGGATGACAGGGTGGAGGTTGTGGAGACGGGCAAGTTCCTTGGGCTGCCTTTGAAGGCATGGGCGGTCTCTTTGGCGCTGCTCAACTTCGTAAATAGCGTTTCTGTGTTTGTTGTTAACACACCACGTATTCACGCAGTGCAACATGTAAACAGCTCTACGGCCTCCTCATCACCATCTTGACGATCCTCGCCCTCCTCCCCACCTTCCCAGCCCCAACAACATCCTCACTCCGCCCAAACTCCGGGTCGGCCATCATCGCCGTGCTTGCGGTCATCTTTGCGCTCTTCCATCTCATAGGCGTCGTCGGTATAATGACAAGGGGCAGCAGGTGGCTGGGCCTGTTGAGGCTGTGGAGCGAGGGTGGGAGGCGGTGGGTGTTTTTGGGAGTCGTGTTTGTGGTGGTGTCTACGGTGGCGATCGGTTGGTGGGTGAAGGTCGGGGGGGCTGTGGGGGTCGGTGCGGTTATGGCGGGCGTGCAGGTATGTAGCTGGGAAGTGGTGGTTGTTGAAAATTAAGCATGCTGACGATCTTTTGGTTGTACAGATGTTGACGGCTGTCCTCGGCCAGAGGTATTACGATTCATGCTCGAAGGCTCGGGAGGCCGCCTCATCTATCGCCATGGTTTAAACTCTCTCTCGTAACGACGTCACCCCTCTTTGAATATCAAAGCTAGAAAACCTCTGTCACCTATCACCGCCGTCTATGTTTTCCGCGGACTTTTCCTTACCTCTGTACTTATGTCTTATCACGAGAACCTCCATCACATGTTTCCCCTCGACGTATTTATATGCATTAGCACTTCCTCATAATAAACTTGCACGAATGTTTGAGTAGTAATGCTTAGGTTTGATTTAGTTCAAGGACTTCTGCCGATACATTGCAAGAGTGTCGTGGGCCCCGAAGAGCTGATGACATCTCGCGTCAACATGCATCTCGACGAAGCGTCACTGTCGGGCAGTCACGGACCAGGACGTGGAGGCTCCAAGCCAAAGTCTGGTAGTTATAACCCTCAATTTCTGGGTAGCAGCGATTGATAACTGTTATGTCACCAGCTTCCTCATACAACATATTCACCCACAACAACGACCCTATTACACTCCCCAACGTGGCTAGCAAAGTAATAAACTGCAAAGTCACTGACAGCAGCGTAGAACTTAACTATCGACCAACAGTCGGAAGCACGTAGGGTTATCAGCAAGAAAGGTAAAGCGATAAAAAAAGAAAGACTTTGCAAAAATATATCAACACATATCGCTCGAAACGAAAAAAATGATTAAGGATCACGTGTTTGCTTTCAAGCGCTTGTAGCGAGCCTGGCCAGCTCTCACATAACGTTTAAAAACCAGAGGTAACCTCACCCCTGCTCTTGCCCTCCAGCAACAGCGAAACAAGTCGCATGTATCCCTCCTCGGTCCACCGATAACATGGAAGACATTTTGGCTCTGGATCTTGTACAGCCGCCTTTGCCTTCCGCGAAAGCGGTCGACATCGAAGGCTTCGAGGACGGCAATGCCTATGCCCCCTTTCGGCGACGGATTCTGCCGGGTTCGCGAACTTGAGCGAGATTGTGGGGTGCGTTAACACGACGAAGGTGCTGAAGCAAATTGATTAGAACGATCAAGTTGAACCTTCCCAACACAAGAAAATGACTCGCCTCATCAACGCCATCCGCGGTCGAGAGATTAACTCTGCCCGACGCGAAGCTGTCCCGCTTATAGGCAGCTCCGCCACACGCTTCGCCACAGCCTTCAGAGACTGGTTTATCCCCGACTCCTTGTAGACGCTCGCCCAATTATATATCCCCTAACCCCTTCCCCTCCTTCATCCAGCCTCTTCTGAGCGACAAACTCCTTCCACGCTGAACAATGTTGTCCACAGTCCCGCGTGATCCTAAATATGCTCAGTCGTGACGGTCCAGTTCCACATAAAGCACCGCCGAATCTCCCAATAGAGAAAGATGTCCTCGTTTGTACTTCCATTTCCCCTTGGACGGAGTTTTGGGCGGGTTAAAGCGTTACGTCGTGATGGATTGACGGGCGGGCTCCTGTACTCATCCAGGTCCCCGCCTTGGCCCGGTACCGCCCGTGACCCAAGTGCAGCGGGGGGCCCATACGGTTGCTCGTACACGTACTGGTCCGGTAACGGCCGTAGTTTATACGAGTATGGCGCGGTCTCGGATCTAAATCCGCCGTCGTGGCGGGGGGCCGGGTTTCTCTATTGACGGCGGGGGTGGCCTCGAAGGTGGAGGTCCGGTCTTCGATGTAGGCGTGGCTGTTTGACGAAGGCTCCCAGCCCTCGCCGACGGCAGAGCGTGGTCTGCGAGATCATACGCCGCCGCTCCTCATCCGGACGCATCGCGCCTGGCATTCGCATCGGCGACGATGTTGTCGAAGGCGACAGTTTTGCCGTCGGCAGCGGTTGGAGCTTCCGGTCGAAGTCGACTTCGTCAACAAGCCCGGCGACTTCCACCTTCAACATCTCGCCATCAATCGAAATCGAGAACGACCCCGCCATCACTGCCATCACGACGCGAAACGATGTTGAGTGTGCGGAATCGGCGCTTTGCTTTGCCATATCAGTTCTGTGGTTGGAAAATGTTCGGTTGATGATGTCAGCGTTAAACTTAAGCTCAGTGCTTCTTGTAAATGCTGCCTATATACGTATATACATATGTATATGTAAACATTTATTTAATTTTAATGTTATTGTTGATTCGCGTTGCTGTAAGCAACAATAGAAAACGCACGCTCATTAAAGCATTTGATCATAGTGGGTCGCCCGATAAGATCTGGGCTAGGACGTAGAGAAAGGCTGTATGTAGTTCTTTCTGAGCTCGAGGGAAAGCCGAAACGCCAGCGAGCCATATGCGAACTCAGCAATGCGAAGAGAAAGCAATCAAGGACTCGACGAAGGCCCCGCGATGATCTCAACACATTTTGAGGTCCTCTTGTGACAGCGGGCTCGCACATTGCGTTGGTGGCAGCTAGCTACATCGGGCTCGCACACTGCGTTGGTGGCAGCTACATACGACATTACTTCTCATTCCCTTTGCGCACCGCATTATGGGCAGTGAAGGGAACAGCATTTACGCAGAATGAAAGGTTTATCGTATAGTGCACTTTAAATTGTTGTGAACCAAAACTCAAGGCATCAGGCAACATGCACTGTCAACAAAAAAAGGCAAATGTGGAGTAAAAAGAGAGGGTAGCAAACAGGAATGGTAACAACGGATGGGAGGTAAAAACAAAAAGGTTTCCGGGGGTCACAAGCGAAGCATACGACCTCCTATCGGAACTCTTGAAGACTACACGAGTGGGTGAGGATAGAATGTTAAACAATCAGGACTACACAAAGCCAACAAAAAAAACTTGGATAATGAAAATAAAACTCTGGGCCAACTCAAACTCAAAACGACAATTCGTGAAAGTGAACTGAAGCTTTTTCCGAACTATCGCCCTGTAGCTCCACAGTCCATTCTCAACTCCCCTCCTCTCAAAATCCCCTTACGCGGTCGCGGTCGGGACCTCGGCCCCGCCCATCTGCGCCGGCGGCGGGTACTGCTGCAGCACGGGCGGCTGCTGCGGCTGGAAGTTCTGGACAAACGCATACGGGTCCTGGTTCTGCCCCGGCTGGACCGGCTGGACGCCCTGGCTGACCTGGGGCCCACCGACGACGGGCTTCCCGCTGGCGTCGATGCCGTACTTGGCCGGGTTGTTGATCATGTCGGCGTAGAAGGACCAGACGCAGAGGGCCCAGTAGACGTAGAGGGCGCCCATGATGAGGAAGAGGACGAAGGAGAGGATGGCACCAAAGGCGATCGTGATGATGGCCGAGAGGACGTAGAGGCCGAAGCGGACGAGGAAGGTGATGAGGTAGATGAAGACGAGTTTGGGGTTGCGGTTGACGGCGCCCCTATTTTTTTTGGAGAGAAGGGAAGGATTAGAAGTGACGGCGGAGAAAGGGTTGTAAGAGGAGTTAAAGGGATCGGAGGTTTAAAGGGGTTAGAAGAAGACCGTTGTAGTGATAAAAGTTTCAAAGTACGGAGTTCACGCTTTGCGCTCGCTTGGATTACGTAAACTCTATGACTTCGCCCATCGCAGATGACCCTATCATACAAACTTACATAAGACCGATGACATCGCAAGCCAAGAAGGCGAGGGAGATGAGCAAGGAGAACGCCTCGATCCCGACGGCGAGACCGTTCGCGATGGCGACGATGGCCAAGATGATACCAATGAAATTGAGGATCTAATATTAATTGGGAATAGGGAGGTTATTAGTATAAGCGTGGGAGTAAATATGTGAGGGTGGGATTATTCAAACGAGGAGAGCACATTCCAGCAAAGATATCCAACGTGGGAAATGTTCAAGACCTTGCTCTTCTTCCATCCTATCTATCGGTATATCGGTCCATCCTTCCTGTCTCTGCCTTCCATCCTTCCTGTCTCTTGTCCATCCGCTCCCTCTTTTAACCAAACCATCGAAAACCATCCATCCCTCTCTAACCTTCATCCATCCCACTCCAGACTTCCTCTCTATCCATCCTATCCTATTCCTCATCCCTCTCTTCTCTCCCCTCCAATTCCACTGCTTAAACCCTTCCAAAGAAAAATTACTCACAATCGAAACGATGGCCAAGATCATGGTGCCCATCCTCAACTCCACGCATCCGCAGCACATGGGGAACAAGGGCAACTTCCTCAAGACACCATCCACGCCCGCATTCTGGACGTAAGGGGTCGTGGGGAGGGCGGAGGGGTTAATGAAGTTCTGCTGCGGAATGCCTTGCTGAGCGTAGGTGGGCTGGACGTAGTAGACCTCTGGCTGGGCGGGAGGCGGGGCGACCTTGCGAACGACGATAATGTTAGATGGCGGTCAGCGATCAATGAATGCACGAGTGTGGGAAAGGTCACAGCACCAGCTCGGTGAAGGCCAATACCCCCAATCCATCCACCCTCCACCCCCACTTGCGCATGGGGAGCCTGCATGGGCCAATGGCGACGAGGATCAACCATCCCTCCCCCAGACGCCTCCGTTTCCCCACAGTCGCATCCGTCTTCAACGCACCTTGGTCTCCTCAGGAAACGTCAGCTCCGGGGC
>JADGJL010000775.1:0-14041 GCA_027600665.1 Irineochytrium annulatum
GCCCCGGGCGGGCGGGGGCGGCGGAGGCGTCCGCGTCGCGTCGTGTGTGCGAGGCGTCCAGGTCGCCTCGCGCGCCTTACTGAGATTCCAAGGACCGCAAGCTAAAGCTCACGATAAAACCTTTGGGAAGGAGCGTGGGTGGAGCTACCCTTCCAAAATTTCCCAATCGTCCAAATTCCTCCACATCAGAAAGAACATCATAAAGGTCGCCTTCTCATCGTTGGCCCCTGATCCTCAACCACATCCATCAACCATCTGACATCAGCCATGCCGGACCAGCACCAGCAATATCACCCCGCCATCGGTGAGCCCTTTCTCCGTTCTCATTCTTCGCGTTGGCCTCCACTGACAGCCTCCACTCCTTTCGCCAGATCGCGCCCACCAGATCGCGGAGGAGATGCGCCATCGCGAACACCGCAGCCAGTCCAAGGTGTACCTGAACCCGGAGCAGATCCGCAGGGAGAGGCCAGAGCACGAGCAGGTGGCGGAGGAGACCGGTCTCCAGCAGGGCGGCCACATGGGCGGGAAGGAGGACTCCAAGGCTAGGGCCGAGCAGCTGGCGGAGGAGATGAAGAGGAGGGACAACAACGGCGTGTTCAAGATTTACTGGAAGAAGGATGGAAGTGTGGTAAGTGTTCTTCGCAACAAATTTATTTGTGTGGTGCGTTTGTGTGCTCAAGCAATTAAGGTCACGGAGAGGAGTGCCGCTCAGGCCTCCTGAAGTGCTTCCTTGTTTTATGACTTGCCCGACAAAAAACTTTCAAATTTGTAGCCGGTTCTTTTTTGTTTTGTTTTTTTTGCGGAAAGTGTTGATATGTTTGTACGCGTTGGTTCGCCGAAGTCGACGGAATGGTATATCTATTATTCAGAAGGTCCCTGAGTTGTATTTTCATGTTTAAACAAACACAGAGCAAATAAAATATGTACCATAACTTATACGACGCACGATTGCACTTACCAACTGTTCAAGTCATACGTAGGTATGTTGGTTGAAGCGCAATAGCAGGGATGTATGAAGCCCGCCTGACGCAGATAATTTTCGTGACACCAAATTACTTTATGTGGACATTAATTTACTGCTAAAGGAAAACGAAGTACAGTGTAGTTTGACGATAACAACGGATAACAACGGCGATCGTGCTAATAAGCACGGCCAGCCTTGAGCAAGGATTTGAAGCGGAAAAGGGAAGCTATCCAACTATCAGTATCATGGCACCGAAAGGAGAAGAAAAGCAAATCTAAGCAATATTAAAAGTCTTCGAGTAATTTAAGCATGCAACAATTCGAGAAGTTCCATCAAGTGGACCGCAACCGCGCCGCAGTCCAGCCCATTGTCCGGAGAAATCCCGAAAAGATAGGTCCACAGGACACCAACAGAAAAGAAAAGTCGGAAGGGATAACAACAGCAAAAGGGGGAGAAACTTGAACAAGAAAATTTGAGCGCAACGCGTGAAAACGCGGGTGCAGTAGAACAACTACTTCGACACCGCGAACCCTCCACCCATCTCCTCATCGCTCGGGTACCTCTCCTGCGGGCCGTCCTCGTGAACCTCCTCGACGGCCTCCGGGATAACGCCCACAGGACGTCCGTTCGCGATGCCGTTGCCGTACGACTTGGTCGACCTCGGCATGGACCTAATGGAGCCGGCGTAGGAGGAGCGCGTGTTGGCGCGGTTGAGGCGGTCGACCGTCATGTCGTCCTCCTCGGCCTCGGACTGGGAGTCCCAGCCCGTCTCGAGGCCGCCGGAGCGGAAGGCGGCGTAGCCGAGGAGGAGGAGGTGGATGACGGAGTGGAGGGCGAGCTATAGTCACCGGTGGGTTAGCGGTGCTGTCCAAAGGAAAAGTACGAAGAGGAAGAACGCACCACAGCGAAGGGGATCGAGATGAAGTAGTCGTTCGCGCCGTAGAAGCCGTAGGCGGTCCAAGCGCCACCATAAAGGAGACCGACAAAGGCGAGGACGAAATCAAACATGGGCGGGCGGGCGTTGTCTTCGGTGGCGTAGAAGCAGAAGCGCCAAACCTCGGCAAGATTGGCGCCGGCCTGGCCGAGGGTCGCGAGGCCAGCGATGGCGCCGAGAGCGTATTGGGCGACCTATCAACATTGAATCCATTCATTAGCCACTGTTTTCCCTCAACCACTAATCCACAACCGAGACTCACCTGAGCGTTCATGTAAGGCGAGACGGAAGTGGCGACGGTCCCGATCAAGAGCACCGAGAGCGCGACAATCACAAAGGTCTCATGCGTCCTCCTAACCCTCTTCCTCAGGTACGGGTGCCACTGCAGCGTGAAAGTGACGGCCGTGACGAGGGCGGGGATGGTCTGGAGGTAGATGAAAATGTCGTGCTGGGTCATGGCGTAGTTGAGCCAGGCGAGGCCAAAGATGATTTGGACCTTCCACGGGAAGACGCGGAGGTCGGCACCCGAGCTGGGCGAGTAAGCGGGCTTGTGGGCCGCGTACCAGAAGATGGAGAAAACTGGTTTTGAGAGCGTCAGAACCATCTCGTGGTATAAGAAGCCCCATGGCCGGTCCGGCTGCATCCGCACTGACTGCCCCGACAGCACCCCCTCCACAAGCAGACTCTGCCTGTCAGCGGCAGCGCGAAGTGGCACTGCGGCCACCGTGTACAGTCGATCCCATCCGTCGTCCTTCTCCGGCAACCACATCATCTCAGGGACGTCGTCCGCAACGACGAACCTCTCAAGGTGTCCGAAAGGCTCCCCATTCCGCCAAGAGTCCGCGCCACGGGGGGCCAACGTCAGCAACACGGAAACCCAACTACTCACCGAGACCAAGGAAAGGAACCACTTGCGAGGTTTCCAAGTTGAGCGGCATGATGGCGGGTGTTGATGAGGTTTACAACGACGTTCGAGGTCGGTGGGGTAAGGCTGCGAGGCTGGTGGACGTACCACTTCGTTAGAGTGACAAAGGTCAAGCAGGGAAGTGGAGTGGGCAAAGCCAAAGTTTTGACAACTTTGGGGAAAAAGGTGGTGGGGAAGATGTGGTATAAAATCAACTATCAATAATATAAAAGAGGGAGACAAGAGAGTGGCAATCAAGCAAAAAATGAAGAAAGATAATGGAAAAAACTAAAACATTGGGAAAGTTGTCGCGATGAAAAGGAAGGTTCTATCTATGACTGCAAAGCAGAGGGGGCACGGAGATGGGGTGGGGATGGATATATTCTCAGTGCAAGCTGCGCTGTCAGTAGGTAAACGGGCCAGGGAGAGCTGAGGGGGCGGACGGCACCGTGGAAGGCTCTCTCACCTGGAGAAAACGAGGATTTCACAGTCTTTCGCCGATGCAGTCGGATGAGGAGCGGCGCCAGGGGTGTATTAATGACCGATGGCCGATGAGGTGACAATGCGATGGCGACGAGGCTGTCGACTGAAGAGGTGAAGAGTTTCGCTGGCCGACGTCAATGCGCAGGGTCTCTCCCACCCCCAGCCGTTCCATTACTGTTTCAAAACACGAGAGAACAAGCCTTCAGGCACCAGATACGACATGAAGTATTTTTTTTTCTTAAAACCAGCAAGTAATGGGAATTGGAGAAAGGGCGTATTCGCGAACCTTTGCAACTGCCGCGCTCGCGTCCCCGAGATCGACCTCCAATCACGGCGATGAAAGCACCTGCTCCTTCTCGAAGACCCTCAGATCACTTCCAGAGAGCCCTACAACCCTTCTCCACCTCCACGGCCCGCTCTCACGCGCATCGGCGCCCCACCTACCCCAGGATGCCGTCCACGACAGCGCCCTTTAACATCGAGGAATCAACCTTCCTCGTCCAGCCGCGCCTACCGGCCACGGACGAGCTCTTCCCGAACGCCATGTCCACCTGCTCGGCCGACGCCGAGAAGGCCCAGCTCGCACTTGGGTGCAAGTACACGTTCAGCCCAACGCAATGGCTTGTGTTCTGGAGGAAGGCGGAGGGGCCGAGCGCCAAGTCCGGTCTGAGATGCGTAGTGCAAGTCGGCACGGTGCGTATGTCGGCCTAACGCGTGATCGGGGCGCGTCATTTACCTTCCGCTCCGCTTCAATAGGTCTTCTCTGTCCTTACGGGTCGGTATCGGAGCCCGCAAGGAGAAATCAAGCTGAACCGCGCGGCCCTCCGGCAGGCCGTGGTCGAGACGCGCCTATTCGACATCGGCCAGGTCCTCAATCTGAAGAAGGGTGGCCAGGATAACTACTCTTCCGGCAACAGCAACAGCAATGATGATAACTACACCGGCCAAGGCGAGCTCTCGTCGCAGGAGTCCATGTTCCCGGTGAAGGCCGCGACCGTCTCGGCCAGGGTCAGGGCCGCGGCTCTCTCGAACGCGCCCGTCGAGGCTGGACCAAAAATCATTGTCGTTGAGGGGGACACCATGAACGGTAAGCCATAAGCCAAGCTCTACCCCAACATCCCCATCTAAATATACCTTCACAGTCGCTCTCCAGCTCCGCCGCGTCTTCAAGCACACCCCCGCGGCCATGGTGCCCATCAACGGCTCCATCCCGGGCGGCTTCTACCGACGCGGCGGCGGCTCGGCGGAGGAGGAGATCTGCCGCCGTTCCAATCTCTGGGACTGCCTCGACGACCCTTACGGCCACAGTGTTCCCGACCCAATACCCTCGGCCCAGGGTTCCGCGTCGTCCGTCGCTGTCGCCTCGGCCACCGCTTCGAACTCATCCGTCGCCGCGAACGCCGGGAACGCCAGCAAGGGGAAGAGAGGAGCGCCGAAGCCGTTGGGCGGCGGGTTGCCGGGGAATCAAGGATCGAGAGGGAGCATGAACACTCGTGGGGATGGAGCCGGAGGGGCGGGAGGTGGTGGCAGCGGGGCCGGGAGGCCTTATCATCTTAGGAACAAGAAGCGCGGGTGGAGCTATCCGGTCTCGGAGTCACAGGCCGTCTACGCGCCGGGAGTCTATGTGAGTGGTCGCGCTATCTCGTCTTGAATGTTCACTTTTCGGAGTGTTTAACTCATTCGCATCACAGGTGTTCCGTGCGTCCGAGTCTGAAGGATACTCCTTCCTTCGCCAGCCGGGGCGCGTGTCATGTATCTGCGTGGTGGCCGACATGAACCGGGACGCACCGTCGGACGCCGCATCGTACGCGAATGGCGTGGGGCTCCCGAGACTGAGAACATTTGGAAGCAACCAGTCGCTCGTGAACGCAGGCGTCAACAAAGCGGCGGGTGGATCAGGCTTTGCGGGACAGGTGAAGTCCGTGGGCGCGGAACCGAGGATGGGAGTCAAGGCCGCGAAGGCGTACGCAAGAAAGGTGGAGTTCATCATGAAGATTGCTATGAAGGAACAGAGAAGGGTTCGTGCACTTCCCGCGTTTTGGTACATAGTTACCGCCCTGACATTGTTTTGATGCAGGTTCTTGTCCTTGGCGCTTTGGGCTGTGGCGCTCACGCTACGCCGCCACGTCACGCGGCGGAGATCCACAGGATGGTCCTGCAAGCCGTGGACCCGAGGGGTGACTATTTTGACCTCGTAGCCTTCGCCATCGTCGAAGATCAAAACTCATTCCGATCCCACAACCCTGATGGTATGTATGCCTTCTGTCCACTGCATTATCGTAAACACAGTCGTTAACGCGGCTCCCTCGCGACAGGCAACTTAAAGCCCTTCGCCGACATCCTCACGTCCGGCATCGTCACGCCACTTACCGAGCTCGAGTCCACGCCCGAAGTCACGGATCCGGACGAGGCCCCGATTCCCTCGACTCGCCACCACACTTCCGTCGCGGCCCCAACCTCCACCACTGCGCGCGGCGCCGGCTATAAGGACTCCGTCTTTGGCCGCCCGGCATCCCTCGGTTCCGTGCCGACGCTCGGGAGCCAGCGGGCCAATGGTGACAACGGCAGCGGCGACGTTTCTGTCGAAGCGCTGTCGATGGCGCCGAGCTCACGCACGACGCTGGCGAGCTCCAGGGGCTCGTTCGGGTCCGGGTCCAGCGTCCGGTCTAAGAGCGTGAGGTTTGACGGTGGCGCGAGCGGCGGCCAGAGCATGGAGGAGGGTCTAATACAGGGAAGACCGTTGGCGAGACGGAGCGGTGAGGCGGCGTCGGCAAACTCGCTGGTTGGGAGGAAGAGGAAGGGGAAGGCGCAGTCGCTCGAGTTCAAATCGAGCGACACGCTGAGGTACACCGGCGGTACTCGGGTTTGATTCTGCTGCTTGCTGTTGACTTTTGGCTGCCCGTATCCCCCAAGTGCACTGAGGATTGTTGCAGCTGCTGCTTCGTTGTGTACTTACGGTGAGTATGCAGATAAGCTCTCACAAAATACCCTGGAAGTAAATAATTGAAGTAAAATAAAAAGGCTTTTGCTGGTGGGTATTATAATAACACGATTCTTCACCGCTTTTACCACCATCAGTGATTGCATCAGAATATCGCTCTCAAGCCGTCGCTCCACGAGTTACGACGAGAAGTCGCCACCACGATCCTCCTCCCCAACATCCTCCGATCCCACGATGAACCTTTCCGAACTACCCGCCGACCTTCATCTCAACATCGCCGAGTGGATTCCGACTTTGAAAGACCTACGCACCTTCTCCCAGACATGCCGAGCTTTCCGCTCCATCGCTGAGGATCCGTACCTGTGGCTCATGCTTGCCGAACATCGCTTCGGAAAGGTAAGATTCCACACTCCCGCGTTTTCTTAAGGTCATTAACACGATTTTCTCTTCCTGACCTTCCTCAGGAGGCTACCAGGAAGCGGGTGGCTCACCTGGAGCCGCCGGAGGACCCGGCCGGGGCGCCGGACTACAAGTCGCTCTACATCGACATGCTGCGCCGGTCCCAGTGCGCTTACGCGGACGAGCTCGGGGTCGCGTGGATGAATGGGACGTTTTGGAGGATGGTAGACACGGTGCCGGATAGGTGGGAAATTTGATCAGTTTTTGAGGGTTTTACTGAATGCGCCTTTTGTCATCTCCAGCATTAGCCCGAAGGTCGTGTCCCTCCGGAGCGTGTGCTGGTTCGACGTGCAGGCGAATCTCCAAAACGTTGCACCGGGGACGTACATTCCGTACTTCCGCATCCTGCTCGGTACGCGTGCGAGGGGTTTGGAGAGAATTGAGCTTGGCTGCGGGATGGAGCGTGACGGCGAGGTAAGCGGCTTTATGATCATTTTCCACGGCGATGTGGTGCTAATCGTTGGACTCCGCGTTTAGATAACCTCCTCAGTCGTGTATAATCTCGCTAACTACCTCATGAACCCCACGCGGGAGCAGTGGTTCACGCTAGAGCTGGAGCCTTTCACCATAGACACCGAGGATGGGTTCTCAAATATACGACTCTGGATGGTTGATCATAGCACTTCTTGGAAATTTGGCCCGGTCGCCATTGACACGATCGGCTTGATGGATGCGTCCGTCCCGGCGGATAAGAGGGCCATTTTTGGGATAGAGAATGTCGGGCAGAAAAAGGGCATCGATAAGGCCGGGAACCCGTCTTCACCAACAGTTGCGGTTGGCGAGGCAAGTGTTCTGGGAGGGATTATTCGAAATGTCGGTGGATTCTTGGGTTTGTGGTGAGGATGTTTACGCCGTTCATTTGTAAATAGCTTTGTCGCTCTAAGTGGCCTGAAGGGTCCTTGTGCATGTATGTTACTTACCGTACTGAATGACTTCCATAAATCTGCTACTTCGGTACGTGAGTGCCAAAATTGACTCTCACAAAGTCCTTTCCATCATTGGCAGAGGTAAAGGACGCTTATGAGAGGTGTTGACCGCGAGCTTGGATGTCCGAGCCGTCGTCCCTCCCATCATCCCACATTGGGGGGCTTGAGCGATGGATTATTGAAAAGGCTTGCACAGGATGCCTGCAACGCTCCTTGCTCTACCGGTCGAGGTCCGACTCAACGTCGTTGCGTGGTTGGTTCTCAAGGACCTGCGCAACTATTTCCAGACATGCCGCGCCTGTCGAGCTACATCCGAAGACCCGCACCTGTGGCTGACAATGGCCGAACGCCGATTCGGGAGGGTAAGCATTAACCCCTTTCCTTGATCAAAGTGTTAAAGCTCTAACGCGATGGCTTTCTAATGCAGTTGGCGACAAGGAAACGGGTGGATGCGCTCGAGCCGGCCGACGGGCCGGATTACAGATCTCTGTACCTTGATATGCTGCGCCGTTCGCAATGCACCTACGCGCCGGAGATGGGCATCATTTGGCTTAACGGGTACTACTGGGAGATGGTGGACGACATCCCGAACAGGTCAGCGGGTTCGTTTTGGGTGTCAATGGAGGACGTTGTTTACTAACACTCCCCATTTGGCAGCATAAGTCCACAGGTCGCGAGACTAAATTCCGTCCACTGGTTTGATGTGCAGACGACGCTTCACAACGTTGTCCCCGGAACCTATGTGCCGTACTTCCGCGTTTACATCGGGGCGACCGCTTCCGGGTTGGACGTTGTTGACCTTAGCTGTGGCGTGGTATGCGATACGGTGGTAAGGCTCGTTTATGTTTGCAGGCATTTTGAGTGACGGGGTTATTAATTGCTTCACTTTCTCGCACAGGTGTCACACTCTGTTGCCTGTAAATTATCAAATTATCTTGCAAGCGCGGCGAGAGAGCAATGGATCACGCTTGAGTTGGACCTATTCACTATATCTGAGGACGATGGGATATCCTCCGTGCGCCTTTCAATGATAGACCATTCAAACTCGTATAAAGGCGGACATTTCGCGGTCGACACTATTGGTTTGATGGACGCATCGGTGCCGCCGGAGAAGAGGGCGATTTATGGTCTTGAAAGGGCAAGCGTGAGGGCAGCTGAGACCGCCGTGGAGTCCGCCGGACCGACCTTGCAAACTATGCCTGAGCAAGCGCTTGGCAGCTCTTCTATAGCTGCGGGTTCCCGACGGACATTGCCGATAATTAGAGGGGCGGGGCGCCATCCTGGGTTCGTTCGGCACAGCTGAGAAGCAACGACGAGTTGCGCCAAGAGGTCGTTAGGTCGGCTAGGCGGATATTTGTCTTTTCAGGAGTTGCCTTGCATCTTCCTTCTTTCTCTCCCCTTCTCATACGTTTGGGATTACACTCGTCATTTCTTTGTTTACTCCAATCCTTTGTAAAGTGATTATGCAAAAAAAGGTAAAGAAAGGCTTCGTGTTTTCGGCCATCTCGCTCCCGTTGTTTTATGAATATTTGGTTTGATAAGCTCAATTATATCTTGTCAATTAGTAAAACAATTTGGATTAGACAAAACAATCGCCGGGATGCGACTAAGGATCTGACCAGCGGTCCCCCCGATCATAATGTCGGAGTTGGAATCGTTGTCCTCTTCTTCCATTCATCCATTCATGCAGTCAACCCTGCCACGCTCGGCGGCGTCGCCTACGGCCACCCTGGGCGCACTGACGGACTGCGATCGCCTGAACGCCCTCTTCCCTCAGGACTACGTCAGGCTTTGGGGCGCGGCGGCCGTGCAGCCGAACCTCGCATGCTGTGGATGGTTTGGGCCCGGCGACCTGCGATACGTCGCCTGCGACGGCTCCGGGAGCGTGATCGCACTGTCTCTCCAGGGGGCTGGCTTGGCGGCGGGTCCCTTGCCGGACGTCTCGGGGCTGGCGGCGTTGCGGTACCTGAACCTCGCTAACAACTCCTTCACCTCGGTCGCGGACACCTTCTACCCTCTTGCGGGGACGCTCACGGCGTTGATCATCAGTCATAATCAGCAGCTGTTCAGCAACAGCGTCTTCCCTACCTCCATCTCAAGGTTGACAAAACTGAATATTCTGTAAGAAGAAATACTTAATTAACCTAAAGTTTGCTGATCTTCACGCTTATTTGGTTCCGCAGCTACTTTGACGATACGGGATACACCGGACCGGCGCCGGATCTGTCCCCGCTGACCGCCCTCACCAACTGCGCCGTCTCCAACTCTTCCTGCATCAGCTATGCGAACCGCCAGGACTTTATCACCGCCCAGCCGGCCGCGTGCTCTACACCACCACCCGACGACCTTTACAACTTTGGAAGCCTCCGCCCGAACGCGTCCACCCTACCGGCATGCCCAAACGGTTAGTTTCCCCTTTTATATCACTTCATCAGCCAGTCCTGACATAACGACAGCGACGGCGAATTTCGTAGCATCGTCCAGCCCGATCGTGCTGCCCGCCGAGAACATCTCAGGCGCCTACGAGGTCCCGACCAGCACCATCGCAGTCGTTTCCGTCGCCGCGACGCTTATAATCATCCTCCTAACATCCGTCCTCGCCCTCCTCCTCCGCCGCCCGCCATCCAAGCCCGCCGTCCACGCCGCCCCCGTAGCGCCAGTCGTCGTCGACCCATCGGACCCGCCCGTCAAACCGCAGGACGCCGCTGGCACGGGGGCGGCCGTGGGCGGCAACCCCGGGTGGAGGTCGAGGTTCCTGGAGCGCGCGCCGACGCGGTACGAGTCCCGCTTCGCGAACCCGGCGGACTACATGGGTGCAGGCGGCACGTCCGAGGCCACGCTCGAGGACGCGGAGCACGTGGCGGAGGACGACGATGGGTTGCCGAGGACGTGGGCCGGCGCCGATGGGCGGGGCGGTTCGGCCACGGTTCCGTTTTACATGAGGGGCTCGGGTTTGCCGCCGCTGGACAGGACGGGTTCGAGGATGCCTGGTGGCGCCTTGTGATTTTGGAGTTGGCGAGAATTCCTTTTTCTGGGGTTTCAAGGTTAAGCGGTTGAGTTAATACCATTGTAAAAACGCGGATCATCACATGAATGTTTGTGGAGAGAGATGCAGTGTTGTTGAAGTGAATGGAATATATCAATTCTATTGCTTAACTCTTTGTGTTGGTCCACCTCTACGTGTACAGCTACTGATGGAAAGCGCAGCAAAGTCTTCTACAGCGCTACGTGGCCGCTATCGAGTCTGTGGTGGCACGCCTTCGGCCAAGACCATCCTGACGCTCCTGTACAAATCACATAGGCATTGTTAGTTGCTTCCTGTGTTGCGGACCGGAAGCATGTACCTATGCGCGAACTGTTGACTTGCGCCCATAAGCATACAATAACGCTCCAAAACCTTTCGTAGCGTCTCACCGCCTATTTTAATGTAAGAACGAAAAAGAACTACATTGCGCCATTTTGAACACGTTCAACCCACCGAACGCAGACTTGCAGTCCTGCAAGCCAAGATCGGGATGTCGCCATATCATCTAGGCAGCGCCGCCAATCGATTAGGTCTTAACTGATGGAATAACTACCACTAACATCCTGGGATATGTGACAGTCGCCGGTGCTTGGCTCGGTCCTGAGCTCGGGAACGAGGACGCTCTCGGTTTTGAAGAGGTTTACGAGTCTTTTCCGCGTTAGTCCTTGGCCCATTGACAAGACGGTAAGTCGGGAAATGTCTTTTTGATTCCGGAGTTGCTCCTGTATACAACTCTTAGCATATGTGAAAATAATTGTCGGAACAAACATGGATCAATGGCATGTGCATTGTCGAGCACATGATGATCGCGAGAGAAATGTTTGATAGAGCCTTCCAACAAAAAAAATGACGTGGTGCGTTAGCGGTTGCATGCGCGTGCGCAGTGCCGCAAAATAAACCCACATCAGGATCATCCTCCCAATCCGGCTTCACCTTCACCCCTTTACAGCCAGGCGGTAACGATCCCGCCAAGTCTATCCTCCTACCCAAAATGGTGACCTGATCCGGCTTCAAGATCGGGTTCCTGTGGCTCGACACCCTCTCCGGGTTGGCTTTGAGCAGCGCCTTCGCCAGCATCGCGCACAGCCTGTCCCCCGTCTCCGGCAAGATGTCCGATGACACGAGGGCGATCTCAAACCTCGCCGGTGGACCCCGCGGGGGCACGAGCGGCAGGTCCTCGAAGAACGGGTCCGCGACCGGCTCCTCCTCCACTGCCGCGCCCGGCAAACCTGGCCCTCGTGCGCGATGCTTTGATGGCGTCCCAATCTCAAAGAAGCGCGAGTGGGATGACAGGGGCTCCGCCATCGTCGCCCGGCGGGCCATTGGCGCTCCGTTGGCGCTCCGCTCGAACTGGCTGCTGTTGGCCCTGCTCCTGCCGGCCCAGGGTTTCCCCGTGATCGAATCCCGTCCACCATCGATGCCGTCTCCATCCTCACGATGCCCGTGCTCCGCGTTGTGATCCGCGTCCTCGGGCGTCTCGGCATGTGCCTTCCAGTGCAGGAGGCATCGCACATGCAGGTCCTCAAGCTTCGACACGACGAAGCAGGCGTGTCGACAGAGGTTTTCGAGGCCCTTGTGATGCAGGATGCGGCGATGCGAGAGGTCGTCAAGTGGCGCGGGGAGATGGTAAGGCGTTCGCTTGAGGTCGCTCCACAGTGCCCTGACGCGGGGCCTGCTGGGAGGGTGGTCGGCGGTTGTCGGCGCCGTGGTGGTCGATGGTCGGTTCTCGGTCGAGGCGGTGGATGCGCCGGGGTCAGCAGTGTGGCCTCCGGAGCGCTCCCTCATTTCGGATAGGACGTCGATCGGCCGGGGGTCCGTGGGGATGCCGGACCAGGCCATGTCGGCCATCATCGACTGCGAAAAGTCGAACGCGAGCGACTCGAAGAGCGACTCCAGCGAAAGGTGGGGTGGATCGGTGGCCATTGAGTGAAGTATGAATGAGTCGTCAAAAGTTCGACCTCTCAAGGATATCGGCTGAGAGCCTCGTTTGCGAGATATATCTTTTACGTATATTTTATGTACGTAGGGCAACAAGCTATAGAGGGCCGCAAAGCGATTTTGTATCTTCGAGGATACAAGGCAGCACATCTTTATAGTAGTAAAATAAGGTCTTATAAATATGTAAAATAAGGCTCAATCAGTCTGACCCAACGAGCAGCAATACGTACCAGCTCGAGCCGAGGCATTTTGAGGAGCAGTATACAAGTAGTTGGCTGGCAGGCAGGCGAAAGCAGTCCAGTACGAATGGTTGCTCGCCATCACGGATGTATATTCTTTATACAATTACAGACACGCGGAAAGGGTCCCAGTCTTTTAGACTGCCACGTTTGGAAACGTGTATGCAATTGCGGCCGCTCACCGCCTGCTGTAGCGAAGACGTGCCCGGTAAGGTAGGCAGGCAAGTCTGCAGGCTCAGCCCGCCCATTTTTTGCGTCAAATTTCTCAACGGGCTATGTTCGGGGTTAAGACCATATACTGCTATGTGGCGGTCGCAGTTGCCACTACGTCGGTCGGTGCTGGCCTCAGTGGCGCTGCAGGGTTGTATATAACAACTCGGGCCGACTGTGTTCTGCTTCATACCGGCATCGGAACCATTAAGCAAGCAGTCTAAAGCCCGCGACGCCCAATGCAGCCTTTCAGCTCGATGTCCACCACGGAGGCCGAGATCGCAGAGTACGACGCCCTATTGTCGTCGGTGCTCCTGGACCCAGAGCACGCGCTTGTGCAGCCGCCGTTACCTCAGCAACAGCAGCAACTACTGGAACTCTTGGGCGCCCCTCCTATCAGCCCTGCCGCGAGTACTCCCGCGACTTCCTTCCCTGAGTCCGCATGGTCTTTCTCGAACGCCTTTGACTTTGGGTTGGATCCGGACTTGGCCCATATGGTGCTCGGGTCTCTGGGGCAGCCTCCGAGCCTGCCACTGCACGCCTCGATGCCAATGCCGATGTCGGGGTTCCAGTCCCTCTCGGAGCCGCTCTTCGATTCCCTCTTCCCGTCAACGGCCTTGGCACCAGCGACATTACCACCATCCCTGCTGAGCTTGGGCACCCTCACGTCGGGCCCTTTGTCACCCGGGTCGCCACCCACCCAGTTCCCGTCGCCGTCGCAATTCCCGACACCCAATCTCAACTCCGACGACCTGATGGCCTTTTTCCCGATCAAGGAGGAACCCGTTGACGACGCCAAACCTCCGTTCGAGAACCTACCGCAACTCTTTGCCCTCACCCTGGACTCCGCGTCCCCGACGCCCTTGCTGCCCGTCGGCAACTGCGGCGATTCCCCGAAGTCCAGATCCGCCAGTCGCGGCCTGTCCCTCACCATCCACCCATCGGAAACATACCCGGTCCCGCCCATCTCCCCAGCGACCACCGCCGCCGGCACCTCCCCAGCCCTGTCCCTTTCACC
>JADGJL010000776.1:0-14032 GCA_027600665.1 Irineochytrium annulatum
GGTGTCGCTATCGTCCTCAAAGCTCCAAACGGACCTGAGATTGACTGCGACAGCAGCGGGGCCATGCGACTCCATACCAACCGCCAACGTCGACGTACTTTTGTGAACATTGGCGTCCCCGTGTGGAAGCACGTCCACCGTCGAGACCGCAAGCATCATTTCCCCAACTTCTGCCTTGACAGCTGAGCTCCCGCTCTCACTTTCGTCCTCGAAGCTGCAAATGTGCCTGACCTCAAGTGCCGCCCCAGAAGCTTCTTCTACCATTTCGTTCTTTACGGCCATCCTCAACACACCAGCGGCCCCCACCATAGCAACATCATCGAAGCCTGCGCTGCCCGTCATGACCTCCCCACTTGCGGCCTCCTCCACGTCAACCTTAGACACGACCACGCCGTCGCCGACTTGACTAGTAGCGTCCTCTGTAGGTTCGGCCTCAGATATGCCGCCACCGACCTCCATTTGATGCCGGGCTATGCAAACCTCGACCTTCTTCATCAAACCCTCCACATGCCCCCTCCTTCCGGCCCGCGCCTTAGCACCATCGTCGTCGGAATCGATTCCTGCGCTGCTCAACATAGCCGTCGCGTCGACAGCCCCCTCCTCGTCGGCTTTGCACTGGGCGATGTCGTACCCGACCTCAGCACCCACATCCTCTGTATACTTGGCCTCAGCAAGGTCGCCTTTGGGCCCCTCTTGAAACCGGGCCATATCAACCTCGTCTTCCGTCATCAAACTCTTCTCTGGCAGTATCATTCTGGCCAACTCCTCAACAACGACGCCCTTTAACTCAAACCCAGCGCTCTGCACCGAAGCCTCCTCAATGAAAGACCCTTCCTCATCGGCCTTGTACCCGGAGGTGTCGTCCCCTTCCTCTAGTCTCGGGATTGGAACAAGCCCGGCGGTTCCTCCATCATCAGTGACCTCCTCCTGCGGCCATGTCAATCCAATCGCGTCCTCCTTTATGAAAGCCTCCTCAGGCGCCGCCATCCCGTCGGCCTCGTTGATTTCATCCTCCAGGGTCTGACTGTTATATTGTGTCTCGACCTCGTCCGCGTCATCATTTCCCATCCTCATCGTCGCTTGATCGCTCTCTCGGTCGCTCTCGTCGTCTCCTTCATCGTCGCTTCCCTCATCCTCGTCCCGAGAGAACATCGGTATCGTCGCCTGAATCACCCCCTCGCCCCCATCCTCCATACCCTTCACGGCCACGTCACCTGTTATGGGTCCACCCTCTATCTGCAGTGCAGCCCCCCCACCTATTGCCTTCCAAGCGCCAACTTCCCGAAACCCACTCGGCATGCCCCCGCTCAACGTCCTCGCCATCTCCGCCGCAACTGAAAGCCTCCTCTTCGCCGGCGCCGGCCCCATGTTTGCCACATCCCTTCGCATCGCCTCTGCTCCCCTCCCGACCGTCGAGCAACCCAACACGAACGCCGCCTTCGCGCCTTCCTTCTCGACGCACTGGAAAACCCCCGGGTGGCGCAACGCTGCGATGAGGTCCTGCATCTCGCGGATGCAAGAATGCATCCTGAATGCGACGTGGAAGACCAGCGTTCCGGGCTGCTGCTCGATGACGCCCGAGACGCGGTACACGGCCGGCTCGTCCCCCATCATCCCCGCGCGCGTCGTCAGCAGCGGCCCGGAGTTCGCCCGCCGCAGCAAGAGCCCGGCGCCAACCCGTGTCAGGAGCTCGGAACCTGTCCGCGACAGGCCCGTCGACGCCCGCGCGAGGGGCACCCGCGATCCGGACCACGCCCGCGTCATCTTCGGCTCACGACCTCCGTCGTCGGACTCGTCCGACTCGTCGACATCGATCGTCTTCTCCGGGAGGATCCGAACAAGCAGGCCTTTCTCCTCGGCGTCGAAGCACGTGGCGCAGAACCGTGCGCCGGCGTAGAAGTGGCAAGCGTGGAGCTGGGTCTCGTCCGGGTCGTCCGTGAGCCAGTCGGCGAGGCTCTCGTGCACAACAATGCGGCCGGCTGCGTGCTCGCGCGCGCCGCGCTGCGCCTCCTCGCTAGTCAATCTCGGGAACCCATGGCGCCGCGCGTATGACCGGTGAATCGCGGACCAGTAAGAACAAACGTGTATCTTTTGCCGGAAGTGCCGGGCGACGGCGAACCAAATTTCCTCGTATCCGAGGCATCGGCTCTGAAGGTGGATGAGGTAGCGGGGGGCGGCGGTGTGGGAGGTTTGTGGCTTGCCGGGAGTGGGGATGTACCTGGCTACGAGCTTGATAATTTCGGCTATGCAAGTGCTCTGAAGGGATTACAGTTAAATTGATGTAGGTGCACGAAAAAACTATTTAAAACTCGATAGCTTACTTTTGAAGGAGACGGCGGGCTGTCCGGGCGAGAGTTGATCGCGGTCGTGTCGAGATAAAGACGGTTGAGAAACTTAGGCTTGCCCGTCGACGTTCTCATTACAGGGCATTCACGAAGCTCTTCCCGCCACCGCGGCTCCGCTCGAAGGTCGCCTAATTTGCATACATCAATAACAGACGGCGGGCAACGAGCTTGAAAACGAACAAAAGCACCATACCGGTGTACAGCACCCGAGTCGCATTACCCTCGTCCGAATCGCTTTCGAAGAGAAACCTGCCACGTTCTTTCATTTGAACTTGCTGGCCAACTGGTCGCCAAACTGACTTACATCGAAGACCCCGGGCAATGGTTGGCGTCCATCATCGTGACTATAATATCTTTTCCACCCGTTAACACTAGATAAGGCAAGGCTCAGAATGTGCACGGTGAAATGGCGCCAAGAAATATACTGTTTCCTTTACCCTTTGTCGGCTTATCTAGCTCAAGAACCCTCTACATACGCGGAAGCGTGAAGCATGCTTAAAAGGAGGCCAAGCGTAACGGCACATACCAGCAACGGCGCCAAAGCAGAGTATCGCGGTGATCCAATCCACGACCGCATGCACTGTGCCCGTCCATCGCCACGTTTCGGCCGCTTGCAGAGCTTCAGCAGGATCCGGCTCGTGATCTCGGAGCAGAATATGGGCTGTTGCGGGACGTCCCTAATGCCGTTCAGGTGATCTACCCAAAATCGATATCAGACGTGTGGAAGCGCGTTCACAACGGAAGCCTGAATGTCACATACCAGCGTGGCAGTGAGAGAGAAAATAGGAGTCAACCCCATCTCTTTTCGCGAAGTAGTCGATGGAGATGGAAGGGAACTTGAAGGAACGAGGAACCCACGCGAATGTCAGCGAAAGCACACAATCTTCCGTTTCCAATCACTTCTGGATCACCTCACTCGGCACCCCGCGAAAGGTCGACATCTGCCCAGAGGAGATTCCGAGCGAGTGGGGCGCCCTAGCTCGACGAAGGCGGTGGGCTAGTCCGGGTCGGACACGAGTGGTCGGTGACGATGATTGACGAGACTCAAGCCACCTTCTGTCTGTTCGATATGTTTTGCTTTCATCTTTGCTAAAAGACCCGACCTTTATGTACTGATATCATCATAAAAAGTACCCAAGTCACCCGAACAACGAAAAGCCAGAAGACGATGACAATGATTATTAGCTGAATCGATGCCAGAATCTAAACCCCTCGAAATTACAAATTGAAAGAACAAAAGGCGGAAACTAAAGAAAGCAAAAACAAATCGAAAAGGCCCTTCAAGGTAGTGCGTTGGATGATCAGAAGAGGTCGGTCCCGAGCTCATGCTGCTCCTTCACAAAGATCTACAATAGAAATCATCAACGTCACGAAGAGCTTCAATATTGAAATGGCGACATTTACCTCGAAGTACTGGTAGATAATCGTGACAGCCAACAAAATACCGGTGCCAGACCCAATAGCACCTGCACGTTACGTTAGTCTCTGCTTCTGCTGGGCTATACAGCTAAGAAGGGCACGTACCAAGAAGATCCGCAGCAACCGAAAGCGCCCCAATGCAGAGCCCGCCGAAAGCGGCCGCGGTCGGGATAATCCTCTTAAGCTCCTTGTACATACTCGCGTCCCTGTGACCCCTGATGACGAGACCCTGGTCCCTAAGCTGCTTGGCGACATCACGCGGGGAAGACCCAGACACCTCGATCCAGGCGGTCGAGAGGAAGGCGCAGGCGCAGAGCATAAACGAGACGTAGACGACGAAGTGGACCGGGTCCGCGGCGGCAGCCTTCAAGCTTTGGGGCGGGGAGATGTAGTACGCCATGCCGCCGGTCGCAAACTCTTGCGGGACACCCTCGAAGTTCTACAAACGTTTTAACCCAAAAAAAAAAAAAATAAACGCTATCGGATAAAGTAATTTCATATAAAACGCACCTTCCAGACGCCGATGAGCCTGACGATGAAGTTCTCCGGGAACCTCTTGTACAACAACTGGGAGATGAAGAAAATGTTCGAGACGAGGGCGGACTGGAGCATGATGGGCATGTTGGAGGTGTAAAAGAGCTTAATCGGGTAGTTCCCCTGCTGGCCACGGATCTTGTTCGACTTTACGGGGATCTCAACGCGGAAGCCTTGGAGGTAGATAACGACAGCGAAGACTACAACGGTAGCGAGGAGGTTGGACACGTTGGGCAGGTTCGAGCGGAAAACGGCCTCCTTAAGGGCGCGGAACTTGTCCCGGCGGGTGAAGAGGAGGTGGAAGAGTGCAACGCCGGCACCTTCGAACTCGGTTCCTTCGGTACAAATCAGAAGAAAGCTCACAAAATGTAAAAGCGTACCCTTTCCGGTGTTGTACGTCGTCGGGCTGAGCGCCTTCCAGATAATGTTCTCGCAAATGTTGGTCGCGATAAAGAGAGAGATACCAGATCCAAGCCCATAGCCCTTCTGAAGAAGTTCGTCCAACAACATGGTAAGCAAAGCCGCGAAGCAAAGCTGGATGATTAAGACGAGCTGGATGCCAGCGCCAATGTCCTTCGGGTCGCCGTACACGCCTCCCCAAACCGATACAGTCGCTTGCCCAAAAGCAATAATCATAGCGAACACTAAAGAGATCGATCAAAAGTCAGCAACGACAACGTTCCGGTGCTCCATCACCCAACGCCTTCCTCTCACAATCAATAATATTCTCACATTTTTGAGCCCCAGAAAACAAGGCCCGATCCTCCTTGAGCGAGTAGTCGACCTCAATGATATTCGCCCCCGCCAACAACTGCATAATCATGCCCGACGTCACGATGGGCGTAATCCCCAACTCCATAAGCGTCCCTCTATTCGACGCCATAATCACACGCATCCAGTACATCGGGTCCGAGGAGTCCGACGACATGATGCCGTA
This sequence comes from Irineochytrium annulatum, assembly GCA_027600665.1. Lineage (NCBI taxonomy): Eukaryota > Fungi > Chytridiomycota > Chytridiomycetes > Chytridiales > Chytridiaceae > Irineochytrium > Irineochytrium annulatum. The sequence continues at coordinate 5,236 of JADGJL010000776.1, forward strand.
GAGTGGAATTTGGGAGCACACCAAGAAGCTAAAATAAGGGAAGCGCGTTAAACTCCAAGCTGGCCTCTAAACTCCCAAGATCGGCCCTACATAAACAGTGTGATGGCGGTCCACATGACCTTTTCACGGAACTGAACCTGGAAACGCCAACAGTTCAGTAAAATGCTTCCGCTTTGCAGTTTCGATCCAAAATGCTGAGAATCACCTTCCGGTCCGGCGCCGATACTTCGGGCATGTACGCCACGAAGGGCTTCAACACATGAAGCAGCCGAACTGCCAGGACAAGATCATTAGAGGAAACCCGGCAACATAACGAGATAATCAAAGAGTTCGCTCGATGTGGGACGCCCATTCAGCTCAAACCCAGCGCGGGCAATCCGTCTCCAGGCCCTCCCGTCCACGATCGCCCACTCATCGACGGCTCCTCGTGCCGCTCCTCGCGATCCAGCAATCGCGCTGTCGTCTTCCAAGCGCGATCCAGCACACCGCGACGTCCTCGTCGGGGATTTTGGCAAGGGGTTCCCTCGCGTCGCCCCACGATCCTGCCCCAGCGGCTCCCATCCCGTGTCCGATGCATCCTACTGGGGACCGCGACCGGCCGCCGCGGCCCGCGCCGGGCCAGAGGTGGACGACGTTGCTCACATGACATTGATTAGGGACGGGCGACAAGAGCTCTCAAATTCCGCGTCGCACTTTTTTGCTCGAGGCGTTGCTGCGACGTGTAAATGCTTCAGCAGGGATCTAAGTATGCGAGATGAAGCCGAAGGAATAGGAAATCGACTCGTTGTCGTTGGGCCTCGTTGGGCTCTTGGGCAATTGATCGACGGGCCTTGATGGACGCGTCCGAAGCGTGTGAAAGATGTTTCTCAGGATCATGCGCCATTTTCCTTGGGAAGAAGGACCTGGCTGTAGCACTCAGGGAGCTTAAACTTTTATATAGGTAGGTGGGCTGACCTGCGGGTGGCCGGCAGATCTACTGGAAGAAAAGGAGCTAAGGTGAGTACTTTTCTGATCAACTTTTGATTGTTTTCTTGCGACCTTGCCTTCGAATTGTGCTCCTTTCCTGCAATGAGTGTTCAACATCTGCAGTTTGCAGTCGATTGACATCGTCTTGGGCAGGTTTGTGGACATTAGAATTTATTTCCCTCAATAGTTTGCTCACGCTGAGGTGCTGGTGTGCGCTTTGGGGCTACCTTAAGGTGTTTTGAGCGTTAGGAACGCTTTTGGCGGTTGCTGTCGGGCTCCTAGTGTAGGACTTTTAACACATTTGGACGCTTTCACGCGTCTATAACGTTGTCGAGACGGCCGGCATTGGATTAGCGCGCGTCTGCGGTACTAACAGCAGCTTGTATAGAATGACGGTTTACTTAGGGCTGCGCTTGGCAACAACGAGTGCAAAGTGATCGACGATTGCGGTACTTCGCGGATTTCTTGGCGGCAGCACTGAAGAACGTGCTCGAGTCAATTGTCTCTGATAGTCAACCTGTCTGATTGTGCTTACACCCACTTTTTGGCACCTTTCTTTTTCACTTAAATGCTAGTTAACTGGTAGGTTTAACTGTGCAGGGGGTTAGGATTGCGGGCTCAATCTGGTAGTTACCTTCCCAGACACGCTTCTATTCACTAACCGTTGCGTCATGTCTAAGAAGGCGACCAACAGATTGAGCCCGCAAAAAAACAATACCCTTTTAACGATATTACTGTTATTATTACCGGGCATGCTTGAAATGAAGGCTTGAAATTCAAGTGAGACACACTGGAGGAGATCACCGCCTCCCTGCCGCAACCGATCCGCGATCAGCGTCCGTCAACGTTGCATCCCGTCCTCGCCGTCACCTCCTGATTCCAGTCTCGGTCCAGAGGGATGCCTCGATCCGAGTTCGCAGCGCCGTTGGTTCAGATCAAGTTCGACTATCATGCCTTCCCGATCCCCGTCAGAGACCTGGACGCCGACGCCACTTACCGCGTCCATCAGAACATACCGCTGGTCTCCCCCTTGTTTGCGGACGAGGCCTCCCGCCAGGAAAAGCAGCACCTGCTCGCCGGAACCCAGCCCGATGTCTTCAAGCCCCCACAATCGGTGCCAATGCTGACGGATCCACAACGTCAGCCTGACGATCCCCCGCTCCAGGTCGGGCCGATCAATCCGTTCAACGCCATGGGTGCGCCGCAACAATCGTGCGTGTTTGGTCGCGTCACCTTGAGCCCGGACGTCTTGAAGGAGAAGCCGGGCGAGCCGCTGCTCCAGATCACGCTCGTCGGCCGCGAGCACGTGGACGTGTTCTCTCGAGACGGCGCCCAGGACTCTATGCACGTCATTTTCGAGCACACCGAGACGATGGCTTGGAAGCCCTTCGTGCCCGGCCAGACCGTCCCGAACGAGTACGACTTCCGCATCGCTTTGCCGGACTGGCTGCCAGCCTCGGCGTCGCCGACGTGGGGTGCGATCGACTATCGGCTCACGGCCAAGTTTCTAGTGCCGGAGGGGAAGGAGGAGGTAATGGCGCAGAAGAGGGTCGACATTGTGAGGATGCATCACGACTCTATGCTGGACAGGGCCGGAACCATCAGCAAGGGGATGCTGGGGAAGAACGGCGAAATCGAGCTGACAATGAAGGCGCCGAAGGTTGCGGCGATGGACGGGATGGATAAGAAGGGGTCTATGGGAGGGAGCGCGTTGGATCTGGCGATCGCGCTCAGAGTAGCGTCGCCGGAGGAGGTCGGCAGCATCAGGAGCGTGCGGGTAAACCTTTACGAGATTAGGAGTTACTCGTAAGCAATTGCTGGTCGCTTTGTCACTCCTTGCTGCAAACGCTAATGTTCCCCCTAGACACATCCAGGTCATCGGCGGCGCGCAGGAAAAGCGCTCCAAGGACGAGATCATCTCCCTTGGTGACCACCACCTTAGTGCGGCCGACATCAAGTCCTTCTCCGTGAACCCGCCTCAGCCCGTTAACTTCACGTTGAAATTCGGCGATGCAAGGTCGGACTCGGACATCCCCGTCGTCATGCACCCCCAGTTCAAGGCCCAGAACATGTCGGTCAGGCACGAGATTGGCGTGCGGGTTGTGTATGCGTCAAAAGCTCACGGGGCACCGGCAAAGGGGGGCATATTCAAGATGTTTTCGTCGGCCGCCGCGATGGGACCGGATGTGACCGTTATGGGCGGCGTGCCGATCATGATGGTGAGGACCCGGGCGCCGATCAGGATCGGGGAGTAGCTTTGGAGGGAAGAAGGACATCTCGTGTCGTTGCTGGTCTCATGCGTTATTCGTTAATTCATGCTGGCTTTGATTTCGTAGACGCAATGATCATTCTGTTTTCGTGTTGCAAACGGTCTCTTTCTCGTTGCTTTTATGTATCTATGCTCTTGAGGAAAATCGACCCGAGGGCGTTCATATGCTGGATCACTCACGCCTTCAGAGACGTTCAGACTTTCTGAACTCGTCAGGAAAGATAATTATGAGCAGTCAGACCGGCATGCCCGCAGCCAAGGCGAGCTTAGCCGCTTCCGACCGCCCTCGCGGCGTCAGTCGCTTCTTTCCTGGGAGCTTCACCGGTGGGTGGTTGCCGGCAGCTGAGGAGACACCGGGGGATGAGTAGTCGCGCCACAAAGTGGGAGAGGCGGCCAAGTGGCCGGAGCGCTGCATGCGCTGCGAGCTGATGCACGAGGGTCGAAGGTTGACTGCCTGGGATGACGGGAAGGTCACGTCGGGGGAAGGTCGCGTCGGGGTGGCGGGACTTGGTCGCGGTGGGCGAAGTCAATGATGGCAGATTGACCGTGCCTTTGGACCGACAGTCGAGCCGTTGTTCGAGGTCGCGCCTCACCTGAAGTCGCAAATCAATTTCAGGACGCCGTTGACGCAGGTTCGCCTCGACTTGGTTGGTTTATTTGACTCTGCGTGTCCTCAATCGTTACTCCTTTCTACAGGCCCAGGTATGAAGAACCTTCGTCTCAATGGTTAATGACGACCGTCGGCTTTCAGTATCGCGAGCATCAAAAGGTCTACGACAACATATTTAAGCGATTCGGTGCTGAGGTCATGTAAGCTTCTCTTTTAATATCAACAGCTTTCGTTTCACGCCAATCGGGGTAAAGGTACGACGCAAAAACCGACTGTCTGGCCGTCGTCGGGCAGAAGGACTGCGTCACGGCCGCTGCCAACGAGCTGGAGCGTCATCTTGAGGACTGGACCCGGAACGCGTACGGCCGGAGCGTCTGGGGCAGCACGTCCCTCGCCTTAGGCTGGGACGCGACCATGCCGCTCCCGGGAGTGGAAGACCAACCTTGGAAGAAGCCACACGAGGACGACGCCGCGTCGGCCGTAAACGGCAGGCGCGAGCATGGAGATGGGTGGAGGACCCGCGGGGCACGGCGCGATGATTATGTGGGAGCGTCGAAGGAGATCAGGCTTTGGCAGGGCCTGACGAAGGAGCAGATTCAGACGGCGATGAGGAGGGTCGAGAAGGAGCAGCGGGTCAAGTGCTCGTTCGCCGCCGGCCGCTCGGTAAGATCCCTTCTTTTGCTTCACGTATTTCGTCTGCTATGAACTGCTACAGAACTGCGTCATCATCAGGGCGACCGAACCTAACTCGAAAGTTTACGACGCTTGGCGGAACCTCAACGGCTGGTCATATTCGACGCAGATGAAGGCGACGGTATCGCACGTCGTGTTTGATTCGTTCTCATCATGATCCTTTTTTTAACGCCTTTATCATATGTAAGGGGGAGAGGGATAGAAAGAAGAAGAAGTGGCTCTACAAGGACGAAGACCAACGGTCAGATGTGGACGGCGTTGTAAGTGGTCATATAAAGAAGACAACAGGCTTATTACTTGACAACTTCATATTAACAGGAGGCACCCATCCCAGTGGTCACCGGAGACGACCATTATTTCGATCGGCGTATGCTCGCTATACTGACGCGAGACCCGACTTGGCCGGACTTCATTAATGCCGGGATCAAGTCGGCGAAGGAAGCCGACCCAAAGAGGGATATTAACATTCACTTCTCGAATGACTACGTGGTTGGTTTCTTACTTCTCTTTCCTTTCCGTCAGGATGCGGTCCTGACTACGGCTTTGCAAACATAGCATCTTTCAAGCTCAGGAGATTCTAAGGTCTCTTGCGTCTGCGCTCGGATTCACATCACGAAGAAGATAATGCAACGATGGGTACGTAAGCACCTCCAATTGTTTCCGTCCTTACTCTCACACCCCTTTAGAGGACGCACGAGCTGGGGTACGATGCCACGGATACTGATGCGGACGACGACGACCCTCCTGCCGGCAAAATCCCCCCCGCGCCCGAAGAGCGATGCATTCCGCCGGTGTACCTTGCCCCCTTTCTCCGCGCAATCGACCGCCTTGGTGGAACCGTCCACCGGATCGACATCCACTGCCTCCACCCGCTCACCCTCGCCGCGTACCACCTCGGCTTCCCGGACATTCCGCCGGCACTCGACGTCGCCCGTCGCCACGGTCTCGTCGACGTGTGCGGCAACAGCTCCGTCTCCCTCACTATAAAAGGGCGCTCTTTTCTCAACATCCCAAGCGGTGGTGCGACCGATACCATGTGCACTCGCCCCTCCCGCCTGACGGCCCGTCAGCGCGCTCGGCTGCGCGCCGTCTGCTTCGCCGAGCCAAGAGATCGAGTCGCTGTTCGGGACCTCGCGGCCGTCATGACGCCCATCAAGCGCACGCCCAAATTCGAATGCGCTCGCAGCGTGGCAGACGCGGCCGTCACGAGGGCCGAGTTGATCAGCGCGGTGAAGGTCGGCGTGGTGCAGCTGGTTAACCGCGGCGAGATGGAGGTGGTTCGATTTTGCCCGGAGGTCGAGCAGCTGCTGATCGAGCGGGACGACGACGGGGACTGGGAGACGCAGCTGGAGGAGGAGGCAATGAAGGCGGCAGAGGCGCGCAAGGAGGGCGAGGAGCGGAAGGTGGTGGTCGAGCATGGGGATGTATTGGAGAACGAGGAGCGGAGTGAGGGTGCAGGGAGGAGGGGGTTGACGTCGAGGACGTCGACGGTCGCGGCGGATAGCAAGAGGGCGTCGGAGGTTTGCAGTCGTCGAGACAGGGGCAGCATCGCGAGCGGGACCGCTATCGGCGTCGGCTACGACTCGGCTGGCGGACCGCCGTCAGTCATTGCTAGGTCGGAGACATCTGTTGTTATAGCGGAGGGGACCCTTGCCGCTGTCTCTTTTGACGGGCCGGAGACTTCCGAGTCGACCGGCAGGTCGCTTGAGATGGTGCCGGTCACTGGCTCTTCGGATGGAAAGATTTCGAAGATGGTGCCGTTCCACCTCGCCGAGATGCGGGCGATAACGGCGGCCGGCCCGACGTTCTTCGAGTTCCTGCATTACCTTCGGAGCTCCTGCCGGGTGGACATTAATGCTTCAGGTGAGTTAGCTTTCGCCTTTCGCCTGAGTTAAATCTTGACTATCGTTCCATCTCATTATGGTGCGTCGAACTCCTAGGTGGGGATCGATGCGTGATTACGGGCCTTCCCGAGGACGTTGAAGCAAGTATCGGGCAGTTGCGGGTCTTCTTGGGCTTGTGGGCCAACGCCGTTGCTCCAATGATGTTCTGCTTCCAGCCGCCACCGTTTTACGGACCGGTGAGGTGATGTCTATTCAACTACGGTGTGGATTTTAATTACTGACGTCGGCTGAGTGAGTGCTTTACCTCTTCCACACACCCCTTCTATTTTCCTTCTTTTACGCTATCGTGTCTGTGGGTTTTTTCTGAAGTTGCTTGTTAACGATATTGCGTGTTGGGAGGGTAGAATGTTTGCGTAATGAAATAGTCGCCACCAGTGTTGGTATGACTTCTTTTTGCTCATACGGTTAAATTCCTGGGGGATTTCTTTTTTCAAATTTTGTGGGAGCTTCCGTTCAGCTATCAAGAATAACCAATAGCGCTTGTTCAACAAAAATGATGATAAGCGTTAACGCATTATACTTTTGCAAGCGACAAAATTCTATTGACAACATGTCGCTGTAAAAAGTTTCCGATGAACAACCGTGTTAGAACATCCGAGAGCCCAGTGGAGCGAGCGCCATGGGCGACTGGCGCCGAGGGTGTGGCGGGTAGATCGAATCTTTACTTGGTAACCTGTTTTCCACTGGGTTTGCGCCCACTATGACCCTTAAGCCCTCATCCACGAGGCTCACCACCTAATTAATCGCTCTCTGCGATTTATGTATGGGTAGAAAGGGAACTCTACGTTGCGTTCTGACATTCACTGATGGTGTCCATTTGCGTCTGAAAAAAATGGAGAGCAAAACTTCTCCAACCTTTGTTGAAGTGCAATCGTTTAAAAACTAATTCGTTGATCTTTTATGCAAGGGAGAAGATGAAGGAACTTCAGTCACTTTATCTCCTTCCCGCTTCACCGACTCTGTCAAATGAACAAATTTCTTAATCCGCCGCGCTTCTCGGTCTACGGCCGCTTGAAATGTCTTCGGTGACTTCTTTGCCGCCTCCTCGACCCCATGCATGTGGCCCCCGTATCGTCCGTAGCAATAGTAAGGTAGGTTCCGTTCCGCACTTGGAGGCAGTCGGGCGGCCGGGATGTGACGGGTGGGGCTTGGCGACTGGGCGACCTGGAGGACCTTGCGCGAGTGAAGTGGTCGCGGCGCCGGAACGGGTCCCAGAGGAACACGGGATGAAGGTTGTCGCGGTGTCGGCGGCACTAGCGTTCCTAGGCTCCCGAGGCTCCCGTTGTCAACCTTAATCTCGGCGGCCGCTGCACCCTCCCCAGCCCTAAGGCCGTCAACCCAGACCCCCACATTCCCCGCTCTGGCCGCCCTGGCTTCATCGCCCTCCATCAAGGCTTTCGTCCCGACCCCATCCCCGTTCTTCTCCGACCCAAATTCCGTCGCGTCCTCGTCCTCCTCACACAGCGTAGCTTCGTGGCCTACTCCGCCGTCGCCCTCCAAGGTGTAGCCAGTCGTCCCGCTTAATGTGTTCATGGCAGTCTCCAGCCGTGTCAACCTGAAATCAAACACCAGAAGGAGATTCTTGGCCGTCACCAAAGAGCATGCTAAAGCAAGGCTCACCTCGTCCTTAGACCTCCGATCTTGAGCTGAAGGTTGGACACCCCGTGGCTCTTAAGCTGGAGGTCGCGGATCGTGCAGTTTGCAAGGATCGCAGCGGAGCGCCAGCTCTCGACCTCTGATGACAGCGAAGAAATCGTTGTCTGCTGCTGCTGTAGCTCACGCTCCAAAGTCGAAACGCGTTCGGCCAGCCGGTCACTGGCAGCGCGTTCGTCCGCCAACATCTTGTCGAAGTGATCTTGAAACTGCCGGTCGTATTCCGCACGGATGCCATCAAAGAGGCTAGCCAGGGAGTGATGGATCTGGGAGACGTTGAAGGTGGGCGGGTGCCAGCTGGACATTCGAGGTGACGGTGACTGTGGAGGCTCACGATGGCTTGTGCAATGACAAAAACTCACTAATGGAGATCGGACAACATACCTACGTATATTTATGTGTATACTAAACATATATGTTTACAATGATATATCACTATTTAATAATTTAGTAGACGATGCAGGCATCAAGTCAACGTTGTGTAGGTGTTGCAGTGAAGCACCAAGGGCAATGTTTTTCACCGTTCGCGAAGGTGAGGGACAGCTGCCTTTGTGAGGCCCAATCCAAATACAGCGGCTTGTAGCATAAAGATGCCCATCCCTTGCCCGTCCATTTTTTCAGTCCCGCCAGCGTCCTGGTCCGGCCAGCGCCCCTGTACTCACCTTGTGCCCGTCGTCCCCGCACCCGATCCTCACCACACGC
>JADGJL010000777.1:0-14027 GCA_027600665.1 Irineochytrium annulatum
GTGCTATATAATGAAGGAAGACGGTCCTCCCTTTGGAAGCGCGTAAAAACGAGAGTTGGGGGCGGGGGGGGGGTGCCCGCGGGCGCGGGGGCGTTGGCGGGCCCGCTGGGGCACGGGTAAGGGGGTTGGGTTGGGTTGGGAGAGGGGTGTGGGTGTCGGGAGGACGATCGAGGCGGTCGCTTGATCAGCCTTTATTGTCCTGAAGAGTCTTCCCTGCTTTTGTTTTCCCCTTTGGTTGTTTGCTTTTGCCAGGGCAAAATATCTTTAGCTTTCGCGTGTCTGTACTATTCTTATTGTCTTTCCCTCGTTGTTCGAGAAGTATTGATTATCGCCGTGGCGGCTACATAAGTATTCGGCGTCTCGTAGCTTGCTTTTGGATGGTTTGAATGGAATAGATTACATTATTTTATACATCTGTAAGGCGGTACAAGTTGGATGTTCAAGGGAACAGCGTTGCTGGTTGCAGAACTAACCGCGGCACTGAATGATTCTGCGTTACGAACGCTGTGGAAGTGAGCAGAAACTTGTTCATACATCTCGCACGCATGAAGCAGCAATATTGGGACTGCCCTAACCATCATTCTCTCGTTGACCCTGCTGTGTCCTCAGCGTCGACTGTCTTCTCGGTACCTCTTTCCAATGCGGCCATCAAATTGGATGGCAGGTACGGCTATAATTCGACGGCCATGGCGCCGGGAGCGGGTGCGGATGGAAGAGTATTCTGATGGCCGTGGAGAGCCAGGAAATGGTATCGCACGATGCAAACGCGCTGTATTCGCAATCTGATATGCATCTTGCAACTTCCCATCCGTGATGAACTCATATGCGCCGTACAAGGAGACTCCGTGAAGCCGATCCGCACGCGTGAGCCTATCCATCTATGGACAGTTCATTCGAACTCCGCCATACAAGCCTCCCTATGATGATGGATGTCCCATCCACGCCAACTGCGAGGAACGTCCCCGTCCGCGTAGCGCTCAGGGTGAATTGATTCCTCTCCGCAGTCCTCACGTTCCTAACTCCCGACCTCGCAGGTGCGGCCGCCCCCGGTCCGCGAAGGCCACCAGCCAAACCAGCGTCGCCTGGCCCTGAATGTGATCCCTGGCGCCAACGCAGTCTCCCTGGGGAGGAAGGGCCTAGCCTTGAGTGGTGGGGGAGGCGTGGGATACCTGCCGACAGTGGACGAGGGGTTGGGAGGGTCAGAGCCGGCCTCGCCGGCAATGCAGGCGTCTTCGCCCGTGAAGGATGGTGCGGGGAGGCAGTTCACGTATGATGCAGTGTTTGGACCTGAGGAGACGCAGACGAGCTTGTACGATAACAAGTGTGCAAGCTTGGTGGAGCAGTTTTTGGATGGGTACAATGTGACCATTTTTGCATAGTAAGTGCCGTTCATCATACCGTTGGGAAAAGCCTTTTGTTGACCTGCCTTCTTGTCTTTATCGCATTCGTCTGATCTCACAGCGGACAGACCTCGTCCGGGAAGACCTTCACAATGGGCTCGAGCAACAACTCCCAAACCTCCGAAGAAGACATGGGTATCATCCCGCGTGCCATCAACCAAGTTATGAACTCCCTCCAGGTAACTCTAATGCCCTTTGTTCTACCAATTTTGCCGTTGACCCTATATCTAGATGCAACACGATGCCGACCCCCTCTTCACCCACAGCGTCCGCTGCAACTTCCTCGAAATATACCAAGAACAAGTCCGCGACCTCCTCCACCCGGACACCGACCCAAAGGACATCGCCATTCGCGAGGATCGGACCGGCGCCATCGTCGTCGCTGGCGTCCACGACCGCGCCATATCAACGGCCGATGACCTCCTCGCTGCGCTCGAGATGGGCGGGAACGAGAGGTCCACGGGGGACACGCGGATGCACCTCCTGAGCTCTCGGAGCCACGCCATCTTCACAATCGTGCTGGAGCAAAGACGTGGTGCGGGCGATGCGGTCGTGAGGTGCTCGAAGCTGCATCTGGTGGATCTGGCGGGGTCGGAGAGGTTGAAGAGGACGGGAGCGGAGGGGGTGCGGTTCAGGGAGAGCGTCAAGATCAACTCGGGACTTCTGGCGTTGGGGAATGTGATTGGGATTTTGGGGAGCGTGGGGGAGGGTGGGGGCATGGCGAACCCGCATGTGCCCTACCGGGATTCGAAGCTGACGAGGCTGCTTCAGGACTCGCTCGGCGGGAACTCGAAGACGCTTATGCTTGCGTGCGTGAGCCCTTGCGACGAGGATTACGAGGAGACGCTCAACACCTTGAAGTACGCCGACCGCGCGCGGAAAATACAGAACAAGCCCGTCATCAACACCGCGCCAGCTGCAACCCTCGCACCGCCGGCAATCGATGCGGCCGCGGCGGCCATGCAGATGCGGATCGATCTGCTGGAGGGGAAGCTGAGAGAGTTTGAAAGCGGGGGCACGGCCCCAGCCGCGGAGCCGGGGGAGATGGCGGAGAAGGACGGGAAGATGCACGGGGATCCGGATGGGGATGAGTGGATGGGGAACGTGTTGGAGGAGTTGAAGAACAGGACCATACGGGGGACGAGTTGAGTTTGGTCGTCTTATCCATTGCGAGGAATTCGTTCTTACGTGTGGTGGTGCAGATGCGGTGAAGGCATTGAGGCAGGCGATGGAGGAGAAAGATATTCTACTCGGACGGATCGAGGAATTGGAGGCCGAGCTAGAGGTGCATTTATCTTCGCTTCCCGTTCATCGTTATGCTGAACAATTAATAGGCCAGCCAAGCCGCCATCGCCGAATCCCAGCAACGACAGCTAAACGAGTCCACCCGAATCACGGCGACCGAGGAGCTCCACGAGCGGCAGGCGGAGCTCCGGGAGCGGGAGGCCGAGCTCAGGATGTTGGCGGACGCATTCGTCGACTTGGGCAGGCGGTGCCCGCCTGGTGCCGCGGGGGTCGTCCTCGACCGCGTAAGCAGCGTCGTGCTGAGATATCTGCCGGACTTTGAGGGGTAGGTGGTATATCTGGCGGCGATGGATACCTGACGGGTGGTTTGAAAGGTTCGTCACGGTGGACGAGGAACAACCCGATGAGCCGCATGTTGGGCTGTTCCCGCGCATCGGCGGGGCTCCTTCACGGGCGGTATGTTATATTTTGTGTGGCATATGTATACTCGCATATGTTTATACGTGAACAGGTCGCGGCGGCGCCTCAAGTTCGCCAGCCGCCTTCCACAGCTCCCTCGGGCTCCAATCCTCGTTATCAGCGCCGCCGGGCCCTGCAGGAGCGGTATGTGTGGATGTCCCAGCCACGGCACGAAACATCTTTCCTTATCTTTATGTTGCGCAGGGCTTCATCTGTAGATACGTCAGCTCTGGATGAACTACGGGCGCGAGTGGAGCGGCTTGAAGCCGACCTAGACGAGAGTGAGCTTGGGCGAGCGCGCGCACTTCACGAGCTCGAGGCCGCGCGGGAGGTCATCCTGCGAAAGGAGGACGCGCTGGATCAGAGCGTATCGGAGATCGAGCGGCTGGAGACGTAAGCCGATTGCTCCGCCCGTAGTTGTTTTTTAACGTTTGCGTAGGCTCAACGCCCAGCTCGTTCTGGACTCGAAAGTTCGCGCGTCGTCGTCGTCGAGGCCTCAAACGGCCGCCAGCTCCCGGTCCGAGGCCGCTATCCAGACGGATGGCGCGGCGATGGTGTCAATCGAGGAGATGACGGCGCGGCTGACGGCGCGGAATAGGAGAAGCGAGCGAGACGAGGAGCGAATGGACGAGCATGCGGAGGAGTTGGTCGGGCCCGATGGGAGCTTTGGGCCGATCCCTGGCATGGCGGAGTTCGTCGCGGTTAATGCGGCATCGGAGCGGGGGTCTGCGATGGGGAGGTCTCCGATTGTTGGCGACGCGCCGGAGGGGGCGCTTTCGCCGTCGGGTCCGTTTTCGCCTGAGCCGACGGCAGACCTGAGCGCTGCGAACCGGGCGAGAGTCGACTACCAAAAGGAGCTGGCGTTGAAGGCCAAAGAGTCCGTTTCCTTTATTCTTCATCACGTGTTTGAAGAACTAACGTGAGCGTGTGTGGCAGAGTCGACAAACTCAGGCACCAGCATGCGGAGCGTGTCCAGCGGCTCGAGAAGGAGGCTGAGGCGGCCGGACGGGAGGTGGCAAAACTTAAGGCCGAGCTGGACGACCTGGCGTTGTCGAAGGAGAAGCTGAAGGAGGAGAGCGATCGCAAGATTAAGCAGCTTGAAGCGCAGGTAACTGATCAACGCGTTAACGTGTTTGGCTGTTGTTTGTTAACATGTTCTTACTTATTGGCACCCGTAGATCCAGAAGGCGAAGGGGCGGATGAAGGAACAAGAGAGGACGGCGAAAGAGAAGGAGCAGGCCGACCGGCGGACGCAAGAGCTTCAACAGGAGATTGAGCGGCTCGGTGTGGCCCTGAACAACGCCAAGAGAAAGTCGAAGGAAGATCAGGACAAGCTCTCGGACGCCGAGCTCCGCCGCCAACGCGAGGTAGCAGCCCTTAACAAGGCGCGCGAGGAAGACGCCAAGCGATTGCGGGCGCTCGAGAACGCGTCAGAGGTGGCGCGGAAGAAGTTTGACAGGAAGGTTGAGGAGATGGCGGCCTACTCAAAGAAGGTGAAGGACGGCGCGGCCGTCGCAGCTAATGCTGCCGCCGGTGGGGCCGCGGCGGAGAAGGCGGAGAAGGGAAGCAAGACGGCGAAATCGGAGAGGGGGAGGTCGAGGCGGAGGGCAGATAGGTGCGGTGTTGCATTCCTTGAGTGTAGGAAATTTCTAATACGTGTTTGACATGGCTAGTCTTGCGGTTGAGCGGGAGGCGGCCGGACAAGAAGTGCCGGCAGTGGAGGAACCTCCTGAGGAGCTTAAACAGGAGCTTAAGAAGGCGACCGAGAGCGTGGCGGGCGCAGAGTCGGAGATCGAGGTAGGAACCTATTCATCTCGGATGCATAGCTTAACTTCTTGGCAAAGGCGTTCCGGAGATATCACGAGCTTAACATGCAGATCAGGGAGGTGAAGAGGAAAGTGGACACCTTAACGTCGGAGATTACGCTTCTGGAGAGCGCGAAGGCGGAGGGCCCGGAGGTTCGTTCTCTGCTTTCATACTTTCCGGCGCTGAGCGTAATTTAAGGAGACGGGCGGGGCGAAGATGAGGCAGCGGATACATGACATGAAGGCCGAGCGCAAGACGCTAGCCCGACACCTCGCTGACCTACGCGAGGAGCGCAAGGAAGCCGAAGCTGCGCTCAAGGTCTTCGAATCTCAAACCAAGTCGGCGGCAGGGATGGCGACGCCGGATGTGTTGGCTCGAACCGTCGCCGGCCCCATCGAGCCGGAACCCGAGTGGGACGCGCTCGCGGCCGAGTTCTCCGATGACGGCGAGATGGTGGAGTTGCTGGGCCACCTGCGGGCGTCGAAGTCGCTGCCGGAGGCCCGGTCGATGGTGATCGGTTGTATGAGGGAGCTCGCGGACGTCCGACTGGCGGAGGCCGGGGCGAGGGAGTCGCTCGAGCAGCTAGAGCAGAAGACTGAGCGCATTATTAGGGCTTACGAGAAGAAGCTTGCGAAGACAGAGGCGGTAAGGACTTCTCTCTTAACCTAGCGACAAGTGGATTGATTCCGTCCGATTCTAGGAGTATGAGATGCAGTTGATGGCCTACGCGGCACAGACGACCGTCGCTGCGGTACAAGGGGGAGGTCAAGTAGGTTCGCGCTTCCACGAGCTCGAGGACGCCGGCTGCCAAACCGAGACTATGATGGGTGTGCCAGTCCCGCCAGCACCGTCTGGCGAGATTGACCGGCTGCAAGGGGAATTATCACGATATATGCGGTTAAACAAGGAATTGAAGGGGAGGTTGAAGGAGTTGCTTAGCGCTGGTGGGGCCGGTATCCGCGGTGCTGCGAGAGCGGCCGAGCCGCCGTCGGGCGCAGGGAAGGCGGTGGTGAAACGAAGGTTGGCACATTTTAATTATTGGCGTTTAAAGCATGTAAACTGCAGGGTATCAGTTACTCGCAATGGGAAGGGTCGGCCGATGGATGAGGCTCCGGACTCGATGATAGAGGACAATCGCGGCCCACTCTCAAATGATATCGCGCTGGCAACATAGTTCAACGGACACTTACCACACACATCCGCAGCATTGCTCAAAATCAATACGAGACATTAATAGATACGCACTTCAACAATAAAAAACCAATCTTGTAGATGTGACGAACAATGAAGGGAAGCAGACGACTTCGTCCGGAGTTCGCGCATCTCATTAAACAGCTGGATCGCAGCGGTCATCCATGCGCCTGGCATTCCTCACAGTCGTTGTGGCAGCTGCCACCTCGTCCTTCGCAAAGGATGTCGAGGTCTGCGATACCCGGTTGGTCGCCCAGGCCGTGGACTTCCTATTTCTGATGGACGGCTCCTCGTAAGTATCTGCATGTGTAGGCATTGGCTGACATCGCCTTCAAGCTCAATGTGCTCATACATCTCCCAAATTGAGACCTATTTGCAAGACTTCGTCTCCAAATTGGACCCGGTGCTCGTGGACGCCAGGTTTGCCGTCGCTGCCTTCGGTGGAGCTCCGGATCTGCTTCTTCCATTCACAGTGCGTTCGTCTTTCAATTCCTTCCCATCTGGTCTTATTGGCCTTAGGACGACACAACCGAGACCAAATCGGCCATTGGGGACGTTTCATGCGGTCGCAGTAGCCAAGAGGCGGGCCTGGAGGCGATCCGGATCAGCTTGGCGAACAACAGCGGGGCAGATTTTGGCAAGAAGTGCACGGGAGCGCATGCGAGCCAGTGCAACCTCACGTGGCGGCCGGGTGCTGAGAAGGTTATTATCGTGGCCACAGACGAGGACTCTGACCTCCCAACCAAGGCGTGAGTTACAAGCGTATCCGGTCATTCACTGACTGAATCTCTTTTAGGAGCTACCTCGTTCCGAAGCAGAGCAACACGACTGCGCTTTGCCCCGTTCTCTACTCGTACCCGATGAAATGCGCTCAGCCTCTTTACGAGCCTTCGTTCGGCCCGAAGATGTTCTGGTCGCCGGGTGAGCAGTACTACCGCACCTCCGCCGCGCCGCTAACGCTGGACGCGGGATTTGCGAACGAGATCGGCGTGACGGCAGGGGTGATCCTTCAAAGCGCCGCGAGGGTCACGCTGCTGATCCGGTCTGACATCAACGCGAATCGGAATGGACCCATAAGCAGCTTTGATTCGACGTCGAATTATTACAACATTGTAGCGGGGCGCGGAGGGGTTGCTGCTTCGAGCGTGCACACGACTATCTTTCAGTATGGCGATCCGGCGGCGGACACGGCAGTCGGAGGAGCGTTTGACCCTGCCGGAACGCTGGCTGGATTAAAGGCGGCGGGATTGAATCAGTCTTTGCAAGCGCAGGTGTTGGCGAAGGGCGGGTACGTAAGGCTCTTTAAAATTCAAGACATTGTCGACCCCACCAAGGGGAAATCTGCTGTCGACAACATCTTCACCGCCATCGCGACGTCGGTGTCGAATTGTACGCTGGAGTACGTCCCTGATGAGGTACGATAATCTTTTGTACCCTGCTTTACGTCAGTTTCCAGGCAAATTTTACGTCGGCAACCTTAATGTCAAATACTGCCAAGGCCTCGACGTCTACGACTTTGATGTCAACCACTGCTGTCGTGCTCTCGGCGTCTACCTCGTCAGTGCCACCTACTACCACGTTAGTGTCAACGACAACCACAGTTATCGATACCTCCGGCATTATCATAATCCACAGCGAAACCTCGTCGACATTGATGTTGCTAAAATCACCACGGTTTTCGACATCTGATGCAGGCTCCAGTGTGAGCTCTGCTATTACCACTACCGTGCTACCTTCATTTGCGGCCTTCGACGGTCGTTCTGCCGTGACCCCGGTAAATACAGTCACCAGTAATACGGCGCCACCAGCGACCACGACAGCTGCTACGACTCAATCAGTTTCTTTTGGGTTGTCTGGAAATCCCGCAACGATTACAATTGTGTCACCAATAGATACGTCGTTGGGTGCTCAGACGACCACGACTACGACGTCGACGATGAGTGATGGGGCATTTTTAACCACATCGATAGAACAGCCGCCGTTGACGAATTCTATTTCAAGTGAAGTTTCCACATCTATTACTCCCGCGTTATCATCAGATGCGATCCTTGAACCCGGAATAAATGAGACGTCGAGGGCAAGTGCCAATGCTACTGGCTTTGCAACATCCCTGACAACGACGGGCACAGCGTTCGAAACGGCGATGATTTTCCCGAGCGGAAACGTCGCTCTAACGTCGGAGATATCCCGTGAGGACCATTTATATGACCAAGAATTGATTAAAGTATCTAGTCCAACCCACGGTCGATGATTCGCATGCGCTTGCATCTCCTGCTGCCAACGAAACTTCCGACTTCCCACCTTCTACCAGGACGCCTTGGCAATCCGAACTCGGTATGCTACCTGGTGTTTACTCGCTGAATCTAACCGCAAAGATAATGTACAGATTTCTTAAATCTAGCGACGGCCCTTTTGTCCGCTCTCGACGCATCCTTCACGGATTCACGTCTGGTGATAGTTACGTCTGCACCAACTGCTTCGTCATCTGACTCTGGTTTGTTCCCGAGCTAATCCACTTATAAATTTATCAGTTCTGTGCTGAATAGAAGAGACGGCGCTGGCTTCTACCGGCAATCACTCTTCGTCTGTGAATGAGATCTGGTCGAGTACCGATGCTACGACGACACGTCCGCCAACGCCAACCACGGGCACCACAGCATTGACGGCCTCGGACGCCACGACAACAGAAGGGGTGGTTACTGACACCTCGACGGTAGAAACCACTTCAACGGGCACCGCAGCGACGGCGACTACAGCTTCTTCCATTCCGTCGATACCGCCGGCGACCGCGACGCCTACTAAGAATTTGAACAACTTTGAGCTCAACTTCAGCGTCACGTCAGATCTCCCCACGGCCTTTTTTATGTCGACTAATCCTGACGCGACGACTTCAACCCTGAGTTTTTCTACCAAAGATGTGACAGCAACACCGGCAGAGGTCGTGGCGGATCTCATCGGTCCGACGACCACGACGGTGCTGCATTCGTCTCTGCAGGCACCACCCTCTATCTCGGTGCCACCTGATACATCATTACCGGCGGTGGTCACGACGCCATTTTCAGCGCAAAGCCGTTTTGAGGGAAGTGGCACTTCACATCATCACAAGAGCGCTATCATCACGCCAACGAGAACAGACGCAACATCATATTATCACAAAAATTCTGTTGCGTCGACAACTACTTCGGATACGTCCATTACACCTGAGTCGCTCATAGATGGCGGCGCTACGACAGTGACTGCGAATCGATTGTCGTTGCGTACCACACCGCCTGCCGCGGCAAAAATCTCCACGTCGTCAACATTATCGGATTCGTTGACGATTGACTCTTTTCTGTTCACAACGATAATTCCCCGGACGGAACACGCAATTCGTACTTCCATTGGCAACAGCATCTACCTGTCCGATTCCATCGGTGCGTCGGATGTCGCGTTCAGATCCGGTGACTCGTCTACCGCCTCTGACGTATCGACTACGGTCTCGGTTTCTTCGTCCGTGGAGACAACAGGAATACCGGATTCGGTAATGGATGTTTCTACGACAGCAACGGTTCTTCCGTCTTTCGCGGTCCCTCACTCTTCTCTGGAAACCGCTGCATCTGTTTTAGCGGAGATACCGATAACATCGTCACCGACAACGGATCCGGCAACGGGGGTCGCCGATTTATCGGATACGACAGCGGCTACCGTGCCTACCCCTGATTTCGACAACTTTGAGTTGCCCGTGTCTAGCGAGACGTCAGATACTTTGTCGAGCTTTATTTCCTCGACATTGTTATCTGCAACTACCTCGCTATCTCCATCCGCAGACACGGCTACGTCGGAGTCGTCGATAAATTCCACTTTAACGACGAGGGCGGTCCCTCAATCGTCCCTGCAAGCGACCACATCTGCCTCGGCAAAGACCTCCATGTCCATTAAGCCGTTGAGCATTTCGACGAGTTCCCTTTTCTGGGCAACAGCAACGGAATTTTCGACCATGACCTTCGTCCGGTCGTTCGAGAGAACGGCACAATCTTTGTCGGTTCGAGCAACTCACATGCCGTCCTCGACGTCACTGCAACCGACCTCCAGGAAGACAGCCGGGGCAGCAATGACATTGGCCCCGGAGACGAGTTAGTATTCTCACTTTATCCTGGCTGTTGGTGAATGTCGCTTTGATTGATTCTCTTTTCAAGGTTCGGAGGGCACGGAAACCGAGACGGCAACGGACGAGTATTGTACCGAGACGGATGAAGGCACTTGATATCATTTTGCCATTTATTGTTGGTGCTATCATTTCTCATTTTCTACCACTTTATTATCCTTCCAACTATTACAAATGCAGTCATGCGCTCGTTCCTATCCTTTCGGCCACTTCGCCGTCTCACTGGCTCGGTATTGTTTATGCCGATTTCGGTATGTTCGGCGCATTCTCGACATGGTATTGTATTATAATAATCCAGTAAAATAATAGTCCGTACTTATTAATAATATCGTAACAACCCTATATTTGATGTATAAAGTAAATGAACCCAGCAAACCAACTTATGTCTAAAGCTCCACTTTGGAATCCATCCTCTCTTTCTTGTCACCCTTCTCCAAGAAAATCTCCTCGTTTAAGTCGATGTGTTCGTTGCCGAAATGGTTAGCGTACCGACCGAGCGCCCACAGCGTGAAGTAAAACTTGTAGTTCGGGTAGCTGATCATGCAATTCTGGTAAAGTGAAAACATTTTGTTACACAATTCGGCCCAAATGGTCAACGTTGTGAAAGACTACCTTGTTAAAGACACCTTCAATCCCCTCCTGGAGCCACTCGCCGGTTGGTTGCTGCCGCCTCATGAGCAGCTATCCAAAAAAAGCGTTTAGTGACGGGATAGACATTATGTCGTAGCAAATACCTGAATTGCCTTCTTCAGCGGCTCTTTGTGCGGGTACTTGGCCGCTAGCAGCGCGAGAAGAGCCCAGCTGGTGTTAACAACCTGAGAGTCCTCATGCTCGACATATTGAGTCGTGACACAAGACTGACACGATTTATTTTTTAGTATCAGAACATATAAGTACTCAGTGCAGCCCACCTGGTAATCCTCGCCCCATCCACCGTCCTCGCGTTGCTTTGACAGCAAAAATGTGCAAGCTCTCCGGACCTCCGAACTGCCGCGGTTGCATTAGATTCGCAGAGTGACGAACTATCTCGTAAGAAGATGTACCTATTCTCGTACACCATTCCGACCATCGACAGGCTCTGTAGCGAGAACATCATTGCGTACGTGAAGCAGATTGCCCAGCAGCCGTACCAACTGCCGTCCGCTCGTTGCGCCTTGAGGATGTAGTTGACCGTCCTCTGGATCGCTTTGCTGGAACGTAACGTTAACAACCGTAGTTTATCCGGCAACTCAGGCACGCGCTAAGCGAACGATAGCTTACTCGATCTCCTTAGAGCGGTACTCCGGGTAGTGTTTTCGGAATGTCGTCAAACCGAGGACGACGGACGTCGAGCACTCGACGTAATCATATCTATCCAGCAATCGTCAACAAATTGTGCCTCCCGAATAAAGGCCAGTAGAGATACTTACTCGATCATGATGTTACCAAACACCTCCGCCGGGTTTAGCCACTCCAAAAACGCCGGCCCCCTAATCGTCTCATAGCTTGCGAACCCCCCACTTGCATTCTGCATCGACAGCAGCACGTCCACAGCGTCCTTCAGCCTCTCCTCCGGGATCGCCTTCCCTATTAAATCCCCAGCAAAGTACGGATTCCTCTGCACAAGACACACCGCCTTCAGCGCCTCCGCTGTGCAATCCGACAATGTATAGCTCTGATCCCTCGTACTAAATGGCCACGCCCCCTTACTCGTCTGTCGATAACACCGCTTGTAATCAATCTTCGTATTCCCCTTGATCTGGGACACGTCCAGGAAATCGTATGCCCTCAACAAGGATTCCTTAAACTCCGGCTCGAAAGCGAGGCCGGACTCGACCATGGCCTGGAGCGTGAAGGACGCGTCCCACACCTGAGATCCGTTCGTGCCGTTCATCATCATGCCTTCACGGCCCTTCCACATGAAGTCCTGGTTGCGCGCGCAATGCGAGCGGAAGGAATCTGAGTCGGGGCCGTCGACAACCCACATGACGATCATGTTCATGACTTTGTTGACCTACGCAAAACCTCCACGTCACAAATTGCGAAAGAGTAACAAATACCCACGGGCCCGATATCGAGGAACTTGGTGTTCTCGTCCTCGTAACGGATCTGTCGCAGGGCCTCGTCGAGGGCCATGTTCCGTATCCAGCTGTTCGGGATGTTTTCGTAGATGCCCAGAATACCGTTCAGGAAGTCGAGAATTTTGGTGTGAGGCGAGTATAGGTCGACCTGGGCAACGTTGTTCCTCTGAGCGGGCCAGTTGATCTCCTCGTACGGCTTAACATAAAGCTCCTAAATTAACTGTGTTAATGCACGGTTCATCCTAGATAAGCCCGAAGAGCGCAACGCACCTTTCGAAGGGCCTCAATTAGCGGGTCCACCTTTGCCGAAAACCGGACGCCGTAGAGGTAGCTCATCCCGAGGTAGACCAGACGGGTGTGGCACCACATCCGGCCCGGGTGGAACGGGATGAAGTGCGGTAGGATCCTGATGGACCGGGTGTTAGAGTGCACCCCTACACAAATTTTAACTCACCAAAGTTCCGGCGGCACGGGATTGTTGCCCTTCCAGTCGTACACATTGAGGACCGAGAGCCAAAACTTGCCCCATGCAGGCACGCCGACGGCGCCACCGATGCTGTGCAAGAAGGCCCGCGACTTGACGCAGACCGGGTGGTCGGGCCCGACACCCATAATCCGGAGCGCTACGTAGTTGAGCGCGGTTCCAAAACACGTCGAATCGCCGGCCGTGTGACTAAGATGTAGTTGATCAGCCGACGCGGAATATAACCTCCAAAAGGCCAATGCTCACATTCCCCACCCGCCATCGACGGGATGCGCTCGGTTGATCAGGTACCTAATCAACTCCTGCTTTTGCCCCGGAAGCCACTTCGCGCCAGTGACGTGGTTTGCGATCGCCAGACCGGGAATCAGGAACATTGGGCCGCCGTACTCGCCGGCCCAGTGCCCGTCCTCCGTCTGAAGCTTCTCATAAAACCTGTAGCAGTTGCGGGCTGAGTCGAGCGGCGTCGACGCGGGGGTTTCAAAGGTGACAGTGTTCTGGAGGTGACATGATCAGCGACAAGAAGCGGGAGAGAAGGGACAATACCTCGAGATCAAGGCCCTGCCAGTATCTGTCCGCGGCTGTCATGGGTTTTGCGACGAGAGCTGGGTCGTTCGGGTCCTCGTAGTAGTCCCAGACCTGGCGGCCCTCCTCGACGGTCAGGCGCCATCGCAGCGGGTCGGTCTTGTACGGTTCGTCCATGGAGGAAGGTGATGGGGACGTTGAGGTTTTTGGGTTATAAGGCAGGCCGAGGAAGCCGGCCGGGGATCAGGTCAAGGATGGGCCGAGCAGCCGATCATGCAATGTCCGGCCAGCTTTCGGACTTCTACAAGCCGCAATCAAGGCGTGACGCGGCGGATGTTCGTTCAAACAATATTATTTCAACTGCTGGTCAAGATTTTGACGTGATTCGTAATCACGTTGTGGTAATATTTATTATAAAAATAAAAACTGGAAAAAAAAAAAGGAAGAAGGTGGCGTGTCAGCTAGTAGTATACCACTAAGTTGCTGTACTCTGCTCACGAAAGATGTACTAAAGAAGCCGTTAAACAGTTAGCAAGCGGAAAAGAAATGGCGCGGAGGAATATAGGGAATTGAGTCACGTCCACAGGTCATTTAACCTATTTGTCGCCCCTGCTCGCTTCAACCTTCCTCAACGCGCTCCGCTCCTCATCCAATCTCTCCCCATGCACCCTCATCACGCACATCCAAATCACAAACGAGCACACCCACTCATCCTT